>CM070832.1:28407493-28467493 GCA_036326025.1 Chrosomus eos
CTCACACAGAGTAGTAAGGTCATACAGCTTCACGATGTCACTTCCGCTAGCTGGATGGAGAAACAGACAGGAGTTCGTTTATATTGTTAAAGGGTACCTATCATGGAATTTTGAAAATTATCTTTCATGTAGTGTGTAACATAGATCTAAGTGAACGAAAACATCCTGCAAAGTTTTAAATATGAAAGTTCACCGTATACACAGTTATTGTCTCTCAAAAGTAAGAGTCGACTCTGAGTCGCTGATATGAATCGATAGACAAACGATGCCTTTTTGTCTAACTTTCGTACGTCACTTGTACAAGTTATATGAATAAGACACGCCCACTCATTGCGCGCACCAGAAAACAGTGAAAACAACATGTCGACGAGCTGTTCTGAAGTGCGAATCAAAAGCGAACTTTTTTTTCACTGCCCAGGAACGAGCATGTGAAGAATCAGTGGCTAGAGTTTATATTTACAACTATACCACACAAGTATAGCCGAACCTTGAGCTCTGTTCGCGTTATTTTAATGAGGATTCCTTTACAAACATAAATGCTTTCAAGTGTGGATTCGCGAGTTGCCTGATACTGAAGGAACGTTTAGTACCAAGTTTATTTGGATCGGCTTCATCCTCCGAATCACAACCTGTAAGTACTGTTAATAATTGTTGCTTTTAATGGGTTTTGTAGCATGCTCAATAAGTGTGTGTGTGTGTGTGTGTGTGTGTGTGTGTGTGTGTGTGTGTGTGTGTGTGTGTGTGTGTGTGTGTGTGTGTGTGTGTGTCAGTTACGCTCAGCGCTTAGGTCTCCAAGCTGTGTGTGTGTTTTGAAATATGTAAAATGTTTGTCGTTGTTATTGGAGTTGTCATAAAGAATAGAGCGTATTGTAGTACTGCAGTGCTTTATCAATATTGGGTTAACGTGAAAAATAACTGACTGGGTCGTCTGACCAATCACAGCGGATTAGCGTCACGCAAAGGCAGGGTTTGAAAAATGAGTCGTCAAACGAATCATTTGGGAATCGATGAGCAAATCAGGTAAAAATAAATGCATATTATAAGACAACAAAAGTGTTTTTTGTCATTGCATGCTTGTAAAACTGTTGTTGGGGACTCCCAGAACAACATTAGGAACATTTTAAATGCCATAATAGGTACCCTTTAATATATTGTTACAGTGTGTGTGTGTGTGTGTGTGTGACCCACCCTTAAAGAGCCAGTATGTGTGTCCTTCTTTGGTACAGTTGGATTTCAGGAATGACAGGATATTCTGTGCAATGTCTTTCACAACCCGCGTTGAGAACGTCGAATTTTCCAAATCTGGGATGTCCTCTGTCTTTATCATTTCATATTTCTATAAACGGGAGTTGAACCATTAGGAACATTATTGCACATGTGCAAAACGAACAGATGGATTTAATAATCACCAAATCATCTTACCTGCACAATGCCATTGACGTGAAAGCACATGACCAGCTCCGGTACATTACACATCAAATTATCCAGCCAGTAATCAATTCCTGTGAGAACGTTGATTGGTTTGTTGTTGTCCCTGTTAAGACAAAGCGAAATCAGGATATTTAAACAAAGGGATAGTATATATAGTGTACACTACCGTTCAAAAGTCTGGGGTCGCTGCATTAGGCTCACCAAGGCTGCATTATTTGTTAAAAAAATATAGTAATAAATACAGTTTAAAATAACTGTTTTCTTTTTCAAAATATTTTAAAATGTAATTTATCTCTGTGATGCAAAGCTAAATTTTCAGCATCATTACTCCAGTCTTCAGTGTCACATGATCCATCCGAAATCATTCTAATTGATGATTTGCTGCTCAAGAAACATTTATTATCATCATCAATGTTGAAAACAGTGGTGCTGTTTAATATATTTGTGTAAACTATGATACCTTTTTTCCAAGATTCATTGATGAACGAAGTTTTTTTTGTCATTTTTAATCAATTTAATGCATTCTTGTTGAATAAAAGTATTAAAGAAACTGAAGAAAATCTTACTGACCCCAAACTTGTGAACGGTAGTGTATATAGAGGATTTAGCATTGAAATGTAATTAATTTGTAAATAATTCATAACCAGATAAATATATCCTAAAAATATATGAGATGACACAAAAAACCTATCTAGGACACTAACCTGAGCCGTAAACTGACTGCTGGGTAGCGACCACCTCCAAATATGGGCATATTTGATCCCACAAGCATGTGGATGTCCTCAAATGTCCATAAAATGTTCCGGACAAAGTCATTCCTCAAACCCTGAGAGAGTCAGAGAGATAAAGAAAAATGCCAGTTCAAAATACAAATAGATATATATTGTGCTTTAGAATATAGTTGTGATTTACTTTTATCAATTGAGTAAAAAAACAATGTATAAAGTGAATCATTTTTAAAAAAGTATATGTATTTAATAAAAGTGTGATATAAATAGGAGGGCTAAATTTTTTTCAACGGTGTCATAAAGGCACAATTTTGGGTCCACGATTTGACTTTGGATGTCAGGGAATGTTGGGTAAATACCATTACCTGACTGTTTTCTCCTTCATTGAATAGCGTGGGTAGATTCTGTTCTTTAGGAACTGCAGACACATGACCTAAAGTATACGTATCCACCTGCTCCTGAAAGACACAAGCGGACAGGACAATTCAGCCTCAAACACACTGATAACACATGACATGAGAAGTAGAGGAAAGGCTGCCCGAACCTCCTTGGGTATCGCAGAATCCTCTGAATCAGTAGTGGAACTGTTGAAGGTGGCCGGCCAAGACGGTCCATCAGCCGCCGTCCCACAACCCTCCTCTGCCGCCTGATCTGTATCTGATGGCACAGGCACCGCAGTCCCGTCACTGTTAATACTGAAACACAGGAGAGTACTGTGGGTGTAAGTCATGGAAATCAGTGCTTTCATGAGAGGATAACCGTGTGAAGTCAGTTCTCACCTGTAATAGAGAAACTTTGAGAGGATGGCTTTCTCATTCCAGTGCTCTTTACTCTTTTTCTTTCTCTGCCACTTTTGGTCAATGAGACGCTGGTAAAACTCCTTCAGCCACGTCCAGTCACCAGTCTACAGGGCGGTTGCAATGTTAGTTTTATTTTATAGAAGTCATCTTAGGATGGCATAAACACTCTTGTCATGAACAGGATAACTAAATGTTTTACTACTATATAATTCAGTATTTAGCTTTAGGGTTTGGGGAATTGCCACCAGTGATGCATTTAGAGGCCCCTGAACAAAGAAATAGTACAGTAGAGAGAAATAAGGTGAGGTGACTATTTCCGGTTACCTGTGATGACCTCATAAAGAGTTCCTGAATGTCCAGTTCATCCAGCAGTAGAGTGCTGCCCACTCTGTGAACCGCCATACTGACATGAGACTTACTGTAGGGGATCTTCAGCAACTTCTTGATGTTCTGTAAAAAAAAATAAAGTTTATTTTGTTAAATAAATACATTTATCAATAAATCAATACATTTATTTGATCGAAAATATAGTAAAAGCAAAAAAAAAAAAATTTCTACAATTTTAAATAACTGTTTTCTATTTAAATATATATTTTAAAATGTAATTTATTCCTTTGATGCAAAGCTGAATTTTCAGCATCATTACTCCAGTCTGCAGTGTCACATGATCCTTCAAAAATCATTCTAATATGCTGATTTGCTGCTCAAGAAGCTGATTATATAAAGAAAATATTATTATTATCAATGTTGAAAACAGCTATGCTGCTTAATGTTTTCGTGGAAACATTCTTTGATTCTTTGATGAACAGAAAATCTTTTTTAACATTATAAATGTCTTTACTGCCACTATTGATCGATTTAATGCATCCTTGCTGAACAGCTAAAAGTATTCATTAGAAAAAAGTATTAATTATTGCTTTCATTAAAATTTTTTTTTTTTTTTAAAGTAAAACGTGGCCACAAATTATTAAAGCTACACTGTGTGATTTTTACCCCCATCTAGCGTTGAAAAGGTATATGACCATCCAGTGAATATTAGTTTCTGTTCCTCTCAATTCCGATTCCTACGGTGGCCAATGTAGTCTAAGATTAACATGGCTTCCAGTTCGAGTGTTAGGCAGTTCGAGTGCTAACCCACACGTGTTAAAACGCGAAAGGCGAAGCTTGAATTAACGGATATGTCCCTCTTTGGCTAATGTACTTTCAAGATGGAGGGGCAACATGGCGACCGACATTGGAACCCCTTACCCGTATGTATTTTCAATGGCATATTATACACTCACGAGAATACTTTATTACTTGAACGAAGTAAATATACATTAATGAGCACATATATTTTTAAAAAGAACTAAGTGTTTTTAGCTAAGAATAAACTAAAAAAGTTACACAGTGTAGCTTTAAATCGAGGGAACAAGTTATTACACTGTGTGTAAGAAAAAACGTGAGAATAAATTCTTAATTCATGACCACTATATCTATATATATATTTGTCCACATGTTAAAGGGTATCTATTATGGCATTTAAAATGTTCCTAATATTGTTCTGGGAGTCCCCAACAACAGTTTTACAAGCATGCAATGACAAAAAACACTTTTGTTGTCTTATAATATGCATTTATTTTTACCTGATTTGCTCACCGACTCCCAAATGAATCGTTTAGCGAGTCATTTTTCCAAACCCCGCCTTTGCGTGACGCTAATCTGTGGTGATATGTTAGACACCCAGCCGACGGGGTGTCATTGGTTGTTGCGCTAGATCTTACCCAGATACAACAGTGCTATTTTCTGATTGGCTAACAACACCAGACGAACAACACCCGAGGAGACCAGGGTTGCCAGGTCTGCACAACAAAACCAGCCCAATTGCTCATCAAACTAACCCAATCACGGCCAAAATTATTCAAATAGCGTTCCCGGGTGTTTCCTCAATAACAATCATGTTCCAGTGGATAAAACAATCGCGTCAACCAGCGTGCACTACACAAACAACCCGCGGAAACAGTGCAGGCATACGGACCTGGCAACACTGGAGGAGACGCGCTTGAATCCTGCCGGTTCCACAGTGAGTGAGTTTTGGGCACTGCGGCATATTAAATATATTACAAATAGTTTTTCAGCGTGAGAAATACAATGTGTGGCCGGAGAGCGTGACAAAAGACCGAAATGAGTGACTGTCACGCTCAATGCGTGATGCGTGACACTCGAGAGCCCTGTGACAACTCCATTAACAACGACAAACACTTCACATATTTCAATACAATTGACATTGAAGACCTAAGTTAGCTGCTAGAAGCTGCGCTGTGCCTGTGCGTACACAACACACAAAATAATTATAGAACATGATACAAACATAAAAGCAACAGCTTAATTACAGATTGTGATTCGGAGAAGGAAGCTGATCCAAATAAACTCGGTACTGAACCTCCCTCCTTCAGTATCAGCCGGCTCGCAAATTCATACTTTATAGCATTTAGGTTTGTGAAGCAATCATCTTCAAAATGACGCGAACACAGAACAAGTTCGGGCTATAATACTTCTGTGGTATAGTTATGAACTGTAGCCACTGTCTTCAAATGCTCCTCACTGGGCAGATGAAAAAAGTTTGCTTTTGCGTCGCACTTCAAAACACAGCAGCGTCTCGTCGACATGATGTTTTCCCTGGTGTCTCCTAATGCAATGAGTGGGCGTATCTTATTCAAATAACTTGGACAAGTGACGTACGAAAGTGCATCCTACGTCTATCGATTCATATCAACGACTCAGAGTCGACTCTTACTTTTGAGAGATAATAACTTTGTATACGGTGAACTTTCATATTTAAAACTTTGCAGGATGTTTTCGTTCACTTAGATCTATGTTACACACTACATGAAAGGTAATTTTCAAAATTCCATGATAGGTACCCTTTAAGTGTACAATTACATTCTTAACATCATTATACAAAAATATGTAAATGCCATGGTCGACCAATCAGAATCAATCAGAATATATATATATATATATATATATATATATATATATATATATATATATATATATATATATATATAAAAGTTTCCATTCACAATAAAACAAACTCACCTCTGAATCAGATACAACATCAACATCATCACCTATACAGTCGATGAAGTCGTACGCCATCCCAAAACTACAATTAACAAAGAAAACAGGAAAAGGCATGGAAAGATCAGCTTCACTAACATTTCAATATGCAAACTCGCACAGGGCTTATATTGAGCCTGGTTTAGGCCTTAATTAGGATATTTAAGTTGCTTTAATAAACGGGCCTTAGAAATAAACATGGTGTAAATCTTGAGACAAAACAATGGCACTGACATATATTAAGACATCTCAGTACAAGTTGCTTTCAGTTAAAACAGCTTAAACATGCATTTTAGTCTGGGACAGACTTAAACCTTGTCTGTGAAACCAGGGGTAAGTGTCTTTAACTATGTAATAAGATTTAAAATAATAATTTGATACAATGCACTTATTTAGGGTGACCAACTGTCCTGTTTTCCCAGGACATGTCCTGTTTTCATATAACAATATAACAAATTTCTATCCATACAGAGGAGGCATAACCTACTTTAAATGTATTGAAATTAATAAGGTTTCTTTGAGTAAACTTCGAGTATCATTTGAGTAGGCCTATCTGTTTGCCGGGCCGAGTGTCCTGTTTTTTCAGGACAAAATATGGTCACCCTAACTTATTGTATGTTTTTTACATTGTAAAAAAATTAATTTCCATAATGAAATCAATAATTACACTACTGACCCTTCCCTTACCCATTAATTAACCTAACCATGCCACCAAACCTTACCCGTATCTCACCTCAAGTGTCTTGCAATACAACATGAACAGAAAAAGTATATTGTTGCACACCAAAAACTGAATTTGTTTTAATGTAAGTGCATGTACTTAAAGACACCTAATATGAAGTGTGACCAAATAACATGTAGCAGTCATACCTGGAGAAGGGTTTGCTTTTCCTGCTGGACCCGAGTACGGTGGTCCCCGCCGGGCCCAGATGAGCGTTCTCCCGCAGCCAGTTCGCCGGAGGCAGCTTGAGGTCGGTCTTCTCCTGCAGTAACGCATAGGAGGTGGGGGGTGGAGCGGCAGAGTACTTCACCACCGCACGGCTCTTCACTTCATTGTTGCCCAGACAAATAACCGCCTCCTAGAGAACAAATAACACATTTCAAACACAACTATTAGGTTGCAAGTCACCATTCACCTCCATAGGACTGGACTGATTATGTTACAAACCAGCCACATTTCCATAATAAACAATATGCAACCTAAACACACACACGTGATCAGTGCAACTGGACAGTGTGAAATGCAGCAGTCTGTCCTCTTACTGTGATGACAGTGTTAGATTATGGTGTTACAGTGAGTCTGGACCTGTTTGTTGTCTTCAGTGGCAGTGCTGCTGCTGTGATCCTCCTCATGTCCGGGATCTGAGTCTGTCTTCTTATCCTGAGAGCTCATATTCACCACACTCATCCATCCAGAAACGACGGTTTACACGAAAGCAACGTCCAAAATACACAATCGCCGATTCTTTCCCTTATAGACTGTAGGTGATCATAAATCTGCTTTACTAAGTGCACACATCACATCCACTACAGCACCACAAGGCAGACCATGTTGCTTCTTTCATCAAGTCTCTCGCTGTTTTAGCTTAAATATCGATAACACATACCTACATAAGTCCGTCAGATTAATTGATAACTCTCAGATCACAAAAACAATAAAAATAAATGATGTTTTCAAGGGAAAATCTATGTCTATCACCTGGCAGCTTCTCAGTGATCACTCCAAAGTTACTGTACCTCTCACCCGGAAGTAGACGTGACGTCAGCGAAGCCTCTTTCTAGAAAAGAGTGGAAAGATGTAGAAATGCTCGACAAGAGTGTTTTTGACTAGAACACTACATATGCCTTTAAACACATTAATATAAATATATTATATATATTCAGAATATATACGCCATATATACATGTTACATATCGGTTTATTTGTATTACTTTTTATATATTACATTTAAACAACGTAAACTTACATATTATTGAAATAACTACGTTACATTTTTTGTTATGTATTAGCCAATAATACATTATTCTTTGAATCCACAATATTATTATCGAAAGCATTGCATTTTTTATAGTAGGGCAATAAATCAATTGTATTATTTTTACGTTACTTATTTTGTTACAATGTTATTATAATCCTCGATATTTCCACATATTGCATGTTTACATGCATATATTTATTGTGATTTTGATCATAAATAGTGTGTGTGTTCTGTTGCCATGGTTTCCAAATCACTGCGCTCTCACACCTGAGTTCACCTACTGAGTTCGTCCGTCAGTGGCGTTTTGGGAATATGTAACTTTTAGTTGAGTGTTTATTTTAAATTCATGCAGTGACAATGAATAAAGGAGGCAAGAGATATTTTAATAAGAACCAGAGCGGAAACTGGGTAGGTTAACCACACTTTACCTCTTTACTATAAATGCGTTTGAGCTCATTTTTTACATCGGTCATTGGTCTCGCATTTTCTTTCTTTCTTTCTTTCTTTCTTTTTCTTTCTTTCTTTCTTTCTTCTCTTCTTTCTTTCTTTTCTTTCTTTCTCTTTCTTTCTTTCTTTCTTTCTTTCGTTATTCATCAGTCGGTTTTGCTGTTTTTCAGTTCGTTCACACTGGTTCGTCTCGGACTGAATGTGGACAGTCACGTGATCTGTGTACGAGCACAGGTTCAATGTTGACACATGGAGTTCCTCAACCCCTGACTCAAACACAGGATCGATATCCCAAATTATTCATCAATCCTGAAAAGGTTGGTCATTGCTATTAAAATAGAGTGATGTTTTACACTACAATGACCATCTAGAAACTTACTTGCAGATAGCAAATTCTGGAGGAAATGGATTTTTACTGTAATAACGTTACTGTAGGCCTACTCAGTGCCGTGTAATCTGGATTATGTAATCCGCTCCTCCTGCCAAAACACATGAATTGGCCTATTATTTGAATTATCACACAGTGAGTCATTTATCACTGTATTTGGAAGGCTCTTGTCCTTCAAACACATCAAAATGTACAAATTCACATCATTTCATACATAGGCCTATACATGCAATGCAGGGATTCTCCAACTTTTTTGTCAGCTGAACATCTTTGACCTAATATATATACTTTAAGCAAGTCATTATAAAATTATCAATTATAAAATTAATTCAATAATAATACATAAAATTACCCAATCGGTTAAAGGTCACATCATCAGCATGCAGGTAAACAAATAATAATAATAATAAAATAATAATAATAATAATAATAATAATAAAATGTAGTAGGCCTAAATGTTTTTAAGGTTATTTATTTAATATTTATTTATTATTATTATTTTAATTTTTTATGATTTTATTATTTACCGGCAATAGCTTTTCTTTAAAATCACAAACCCCCTGCATGTAATGGATTATTTTTGTCATATAATTTGAAATCAGTAACCGACTACAATTTGTATCATTCTGATCAATCCAGTTTTTCTGTTGCAGAAAACAATGGGTAGAGAATATCCATTGTCAGCGCATGATAACCGCACAGCACTGCAAAACACTATACATGTGTATGATCTGGTGAGTTCATCATTATAATAAACTATTGATTCTATCTGTTATATTTCATGTCTTTATACTCATTTCACTGTGCATGTGTTTATGTGTAAAGGGTTTAGGCCGTAAGAAATGTCTTGAAGAGCATCGCCAGCATAACACTCATTACTGCCTGTGCCATCATTGCGACACCTCGAGTCCGGTTAGTGCAGCACAGTGGGAGAACTCAGCTTATCGGGCCGACTTCCTGCCCAAACAGGAAACAGAGGGCGGAAAGGACCCAATCAGAAGGCGCTTTCCCAGAGATCACTCGGCGAGGTCTCAGATGAACGCTACGGCTCAGGCCGGGGAGAGTTTCATGTGGTTTGGAAGGGACGACTCTAACCAGTACACTCCGCTAAGTGTACTAGCAGCCACCAACCACTCCTTAACTTCCTAAATAAGACAACCAGAGAAGATCTGACTGTTACATGATGCTCTGGGGGAATTTCTGCTCACTGCAGAGCCATGGGTGGAGCGTGAAGTCCAGATCCCCCTCTCTAGATGTAAGGGGTGGAGCTAGATTGTACAACCACACCCATAACTCTTTCCCTCCACCCATTAGATCCACAGAGGCGGAGCTGGACGTCTTTCCCTCTGCAGTGAGTATAGCACCACATGGCATTTCCTAGCAAGTGTCATTCTCTGATTTTACCGGCAGAGGTCAGTCTCTTTTTTGTCTGTCTGTGCCACTCAACTGGCATCACTCAACTTTACATTTGCAGTGTTACAAATTTTGACATGTTTAATTCTGTAAAGAAGAGTATCAGTGTTGAATGCAGCATACTGTATAATAAAAAAAATAAAAAATTCAGCCCAGTCTTATAAAACAGAAAATTTATTATAGTATTATAAATTCAAGTCGTAATCTTTGATCAAAAACACATCTCTGATGATGTGTTTACAGGTGCGAGGGCGGGACAACCTGTCACTCACATGAGATCCACCAATAGCAAGCCGTCCAACCCTCCAATTAAATCCCCATGGACAAAATCAAGTCCCGCCCTACATTTTTTCCTGTTTGAGAAGCCGTTTCACTCATATGTCACAATAGGGAAGAAAAGACTATCACAACTTCCATTTTATGCTGACTTTAACCTTGTCTTCTTAGCCTATAAGAATTAATAATGTTTAATAAAAATAGCTGTTATGTGAGATTAATGATGTCTCTTCGCTTATTAAGAGAAATTAAGAGAAAATCTCCTTTGTAATTTTTCCTTCTCATGGGAATATTTAAAATTAAACGGCCGTTTAATGTGGCATCTTGCTCACCTGATGTGGTTCAAAGTGAGAAACAGAGGGATTTGTGGGGATATAAGTGTAAAAAAACTCAGTGACGTTTGGGCTAAAGATTAGTGCCTTTGAAAGAGATTGTGAAACAGTGTGCGGCGTTACATTATCTCAGCTTCAAAGAGAGACCGTAAGATTGCCATCTTGCATTTGAAACGGCAGCTGTGTTGCTATATGTGCGCACCTGGAAAAGAGCAACGAGGAGAATCCTCTGGGCTTTCCAGATTTCCTTCAAAAATGTGTCCCGATAGCAGAAACACTGGGAGAGACATTGAGGGAATTGCTCTCGTTTTTAGCCCCTATTCTGAAACGCAATCCAAGAAAATGACATCAAGTATTTATTTCTTAGATGGTAATGAAGTTTTACACATTACATTTCTTTCATAAGCTATTCATGAAAGATAAGACATGTTGCCATGGCGATGATGGCACAGAGAATTCGCTTAACATTGTCTGTTCTGTTAATATTATCTGGTTCTGGGCAAACTGATAGCCTTGGTTTTACAACATTGATCTTGATATAATTTGTGTCTGTGTTGCTATTTATTGAAAGCTCATTGCAATTCTGTTGAAAGAAATATTGAAAAATAGATTGCTGGACACAAGCTGATGGATTTGCTGAATTGAATGCGGTCGAGATCAAAGAACTGCATCTCATTGAGATTCATCTTTTATTGTTCTGCCGCTTTAAAGGTCTGTACACACCAACAATCTGAGTTGAGTTTAAAAATAAATGTGTTTTTATTCTCACAATAAAGTTTTCAATATGGTTACAAACCTTTTAGGTTATCATGGGAATAATGTTTTAACGTCAAAGATTTATGAAAGGATAGTCAGATGTCGAGGTACATTAGAATGCATTATGAGTTAATAGAGTAGATTAATCAGCATAAATCATCTCTGAATAAGAGCCTTAACTTAAGGGCAATCCAACCTAATCACTTCATTTCACTGGCCTCATTATAATTAATTTTGCCAGGTAATGAATTAATGAAACCGTCTGGCATGTTTTACACGAGAGGTCGAGACAAATAACGTGGCCCGTACCGTTCTCTCTGATGAAATAATTAGTGTATCTTAACACTCTAATTAGCCTTTTTTCCCCAGACAAGTGTAAACAAATGCTTCTTTGTGCAGAAATTAATTCAGTCCGCTTTACGTTGATCTGCTACACACTATCAGAAAAAAAAAAACGGACTAAAACTATCACTGGGGTGGTGGGACCCTTTCAAAATGTGCACCTGTGTATCTATAGAGTGCATAACTCAAAGGTACATATTGGTTCCTACACTGTAAAAACAGTATCGTTGGTTTAACTTAAAAATTAAAGTCCCCCTCAATCATTTTATCCCTTAAAACTCATCTTTGATCACCAAAATTACATATTTAAGTGCTTTATTCTTGAAAAAAATGTCTTCATGGTTTAAAATAGCTGGAATGTAACTACACCTTTGCCTCATTTAGTACACGTGGTTTTATGAATATGCAAATTAGCCCCGCCTCCACTCACTCGCACCAGCTCAGAGATACACTTGTTGATGATCACACGTTGACCTGATTGGTTACAAGGTAGTTTGTGACGTCAGAAACACCAACGATTTTAAACTGTGTTTTTGAGACTTCTTTGGTTCACTGTCATTTTAAAGTAACACTAAGTAGTTTTTCAACCTTCATAATATATTTCCAAGACCCTTGTGATGGTACATCGACTTAAAATAAGTTAAATGACTCGTCTGCCATAGCCTGACGGGGTCTGTATCGCTTTTACTGGCACTATGTAACTTCGGGTTTCGGGTAGGAACCCGTGCACAAAAAAGAACTACAAACTCGACTGCTTTACGTCAAGCGCTACAATAGTCATTATTTCGTTTTTCTTCGTTTCTGATGTCACAATACATCATCCTTTCATGAAACCATGTAACATACCCTTGTCTGTGGACATCGTTCATTCTAAAGCCGGTGCTGGATAAACAGCGAGCGTGCGTGCGACGGTAGGCTAAATTATTTACGACTGCGACAATGGACAATTTCGTTTCCAACCAGTAGAGCGACCGAAGAGGAAAAAATACTTAATGTTACTTTAAGGATAAAACACTCTGCAATGGTGTTGACGTGTGAATTTACACATGATTTGTCTCAAAGCATATTAAAAACACAACATATACATATAAACAATATTAAAACCTTGATTTTTTTTAACCACAGGGGAACTTTAAATTACCTGATTGGGTGCTTTAAAATTTTGAGTTAATTGAATTTTTTGCCAAGGAGATTGGTTTAATAAATAGAAACTCACACTGTAAAAAACTTAACTCATTATTTTGAGTTATCTCTTTGCATGGGTTTTTTTTAGTTTAACTAACTTATTTCGATAAGTTGAGGACAAGAAAAACTTAAAATTTCTTGTTGTCTGGACAATCTAGTTATCTCTACACAAAAAAATAAGTTGAAATAACTAAATTGCTAAAATATTTTTTACAGTGCAATATATGATGTTTTCTGCACCACATTAATTATCTAAAGTTGATTTTACAAAAGATAAAAAGTTGTGATAAATCATGATTTTTTTACAGTGTCCATATTAGAACCTTTTTAAAAGGTACCGTCTCTGACAGCTTTTGTTGCATTTTTTATGTCCATTCATTATTATTCATGGCATAATCCGGTTATGTTTTCTCCTAGTCGACAGCATCTTTTCCTTGACACTGTTATTGTGAGATATCACTCACTGTCGCCTCTCAGCCGCACATCCTTGTTTTTCAGCTCGGCCCTGCGATAACTCTGTCTAACCTTGAGAAATGGCTGCAAGAGACCCGGCACCACCAGAATAAACCTTCTTAGTGATGAAATATTCATTCAAATGAGGTGGAGAGGCCTGGTGCATTAGAATAAGTCATTGTTAAAAGATTGCTCACATCCGTAGAGGCGTACAGTGCATCATTGTGAATAGATCAGTCTGAGAGGATGTTATAACACACAGAAAAACTCAGTGTTGTATGATAAAAGTCGGTACTCTGCGCTGCACCGGTTCACTCAAGTGCGTCTCGCATTTTACAATCACTGAGTCATCGCTAGTGAAATGAGAAATGAAAACAGCAGTGGACTCAGCCTCTGGAAAATGTTATTGTGCCACCGAAACAAATGGAAAAGAAGGAAGTTTTAGCACATTTCACATGATGTGATGATGTGGTTTCATTTTAGGTTTGTGAGGGTTTTGGGCTTTGTGTTTATAGGCCTTAGCCCCGCCCCTTTTCAGTTTGTATGAAGTTAAGATCTTACAGATTTATGAATGAATCTTCCCGGTCTACTGCATATGTCACATTTCTCTGACACATAAGGTCTATAGCAAGGACATTTTTTGTTCATTGATCATTTTCATTTAAGGGTCACATTTTAGATTAGGGTCCAATTCTCACTATTAACTATAGAGAACGGCAACCGACGTCATTGCGCAATGTATTGTGGGGAGTATCCGCCATTTTGTGAGGCCACACAAGCCGGTAACCAAAACTATGACTTTTGCTTCAATAAACTCCTAATTACTGCTAATTAATAGTTAGTTAGTAAGGTATTTGTTAAGTTTAGGTATGGAGTAGAATATATGCTTTATAAGTACTAATAAACAGACAATATAATAGTAATATGCATGTTAGAATTGGACCCTAAACTAAAGTTTGACCGCAATAAGTTATGTTGTCCTGACAAAATGGCAATAAAAAAGATTGGAAATAAATATCTGAAGGACCATATTTTTTACTGTAAAGAAGATTTTGTGTGTTGGAAAGGTGAATGTTAAAGGTCCTTCATAAAACCACAAATGCCAAAAAAGAGCATTTATTTTTAAGGGTGTAAGTATGACTCTCTATAGACAAGTTTTTAACGTAACTAAAGCACATTGAGTTATTTTGATGCATTTAATAAACTACATTCATGTATCCACTTGAGCTAATAATGTGACATTAAAGGGTTAGTTCACCCAAAAATGAAAATTATCCTGTAATTGAATCACCCTCAAGCCATCCTAGGTGTATATGACTTTATTCTTTCAGCCGAACACAATTGGAGTTATATTAAAAAAAAATATCCTGGCTCTTTTTAGCTTTATAATGGGATTGAATAGAGCCTAAGATTTTGAAGACCAAAAAAGTGCATCCATCCATCCATCATAAAAGTAACCCATTCGGCTCCATTGTATTAATAAAGGCCATCTGAAGCAAAGCAATGTGTTTTTGTAAGAAAATATATATATATATATATATTTATCAGCTGAAAGAAGGAAGTCATAAATTATGGAATAATTGCCATTTTTGCATGAACTATTCTTTAAGGAAAGTCTCTATTTACGTTAATTAGTCAAAGAAACTGCTAACTTCATTTATATGGCTGTTGAGCAAAAAACAAACCATATCAAACCTGCATCATTCCCAGCGGATATGAGCGCAATTGTTGTGAATTAATTAGCTATACGTTTTGTGAAAGTGTCGTAAAGCAAAGAGTCAAAGACAAACCTTATGAGTAAAATAATTCTGAATTAGCATTTTGAGCTCAGAGAGGCAAGATGTAAAAGTGCTGAATTTGGGGGAAATTCATGATGAGTTTTTAGAGAATAGAGAGAGTCTGTGGATAAAACATATGCATCAATAACCTGACGTAATACATTTATGTTTTATTATCCAGCTTTGCATATATTTTCACCCCCGATGTCACTGAATTTTCATGCCGCATTTTTTTGGCCCTATATTTTTGAATTACATGTGCACTAGAGTATATGTAGAAACACACATTTGATTTATTGTCAGAATTTATTGTCAATTTGTGAAAATCGGCTACTAAAAATGATGTCAAGGTCGCTGTCTTGTAAAATAAACTACTCTTAAAAGATTTTGACATATTCATACCCCCAATTGAGTGATGGGAAGAACACAGCACTGTCAGTTATGCGATGCATAATAACATTTTTAAAAATGCAAAACAAAAAAGTTTAAACAAAATGCAAATATTTCATATTTTGCACTATTTCTAAGTCATTAATCAGCTTGAGTACTGACTAACAGACGAAGACGAAAAAATCATGTAAATTTTCACTCAAAATATTGCTAAAAATATTTTTACTAAAAATACATAATACAATATTATACTCTACTTTCACATATTATCACACTATTTTGTTAAATAATGTTGATTTAAAGTCATTTTACAGGAAACAACCCAATTTTTCAAATTGAATTCAAAATAAATTCAAGTAACGTTAGGCCTATTTGACAGGAAAGGATGACAAACATAAAGTAACAACAATCTGAAAATCAATACCAAGGGTCAAAACGAGAGAATTTTGACTACCGAGATAGCAATCAATGCTAGCGGTCTGACTCTGCAGGCCTTCTGTGGTCAAACTGACCAGTGCAAACCCACTCGATGTGGGCGTGGCCCTCGCGCTAACCGCCACGCTTATTGGTCGGCTCGGTCCAATGCCCCGCCTCTTTCAAAAAAGAAAGAGAAAAAAAGAAAAGGAAAACAGAGAGACATCTCAATCCTTGCAACTGGGGAAAAGATGAAACGTAGTGCACCATAGTCTCCGAATCACCTCCTCTTTTTTTTTTTTAAACCCAGTAAACCACCTTCTGTCGCTCTGAGCCAAACTGAGCCACATCTGTAAGTTATTTCAATCACCTAAAGCCAAACATCATTATCAGATATTCAGTTTTGGGACACGCTGGATTAAGTTTTGTAGCATTTTAAAGGTGAGTCGTTAATCATGAACGCTTTTACGTGCATTTGAGCAGCGGATCGATTCTTACTGGATATATGAACACGATATCTTCATACACACAAACACACACACATATATAGCCTATAGTCGTTTATCCAGGTAAGATATAAGATGCACTCGCCGGTTGTTGGTTTAAGGAGCCGCGGCTGGTGTTGCGCGGTGTGTCCGTCCATGTGTGTGTTTATTCGCCTGCGACATGGAGGGGATGGGTGGGCTTTTCTCTCTGTGTTTCTAATATCCGAGGACATCTTGAGCCACTCAGCGACCGGAATAGTTGCAAATGAAACGTCTTTGGTTGGTTATATTTCGGTTTTTGATCTCTGGCTACATTGTATCATTTGGTTACATTGTATTCGTTAGCTCAAGTGAAAACAATGTTGACCACGTATTAAAATAGCTTTATTAAAACTGTTGATACGTGCTATATTAGCATATTTTCTTAATGTTGAATGTCTTTCAAGGGCACTATGTAAGGAAATATACACCTGGAGACAACATTGAAGGTAATATTTATGTATTTAGTTCTTAACTGTGTGATAAGGTTCTCCTAAATATGGCTTTGGCCAAGTCAACCACTATTTTGATGTAGTTTAAAAGTTTAGTCTTGTCACTTAACTTATTGCATATACATTTGTGGTGTTTTTTGATTATCCCCTTTTTAATATCACAGAATTAAAACAAGATCTTAAGAAGTGTAGGTAGTGTGTGTGTGTGTGTGTTTAGGGAGATGCCCCTTTGTCTGTGTTGGAGGAGAGGGGGTGTGTACAGATGTTCACTACCAGGACATCTGCTGTTTCTAAGGGCTTTGTCAAGGGCCCTTTCAAGAAGACTCCGGGGCCCGAAAGACTTTTAACTCCGCAAACTATCAAATGCAATTCAATCCTTGCTGGTTAATACGATGCAATGTAAGTGTAAATAATCCATAGTGTTACTCGTGTATTCTCAGTAGGTTACACATGTTTCGGTTTGATGACTAGAGACCTTGATTTCTGACACGTCCATTTCATTCCCCGCTGAGAATTCTCTCTCTCTCTCTCTCTCTGTCTCCCTCCGTCTCTCGCCCCGGAGCGCTCACACATCACACACTGAATCATAGTGTAGGCTACATGGCAGCATATGAAGCAGGAAGACATTTATTAGAGTCAGACAGGAAAATGCAAAGGGCTTCTTTAATATTTATGGTATCCTGTTCTTCAGTTCATTTGTACTTCTCAAGTGGTTTTATATTGGATATCAAGTGGATCAAAAGTGCTAATTATGCAGAAATGTCCTTAAAATTAAACTTGGTTGCATGTCATGCCATCTAATTTGACTAGCTGATGAATTCGCCCCAAAATACTATAGAGTTAGATTGGATGCCTAACCTTTGACAGATATGGAAACTTTGAAAATAATTTTCTCTTTCCTTGATAAGTCTATTTATGTTGCTGTCCTAACTACGCACGGGAATATTGGTCGTGAATTCCCAATTCTGAAAAGTAGAAAATGCGTATTTATTCTGCTCAGGTTGTGTAAATACATGTTTCAGTGTTACAACCAGGAAGTTTTCTGTTATCAGTCATCAGTCAGAGATGATTGTGTCAAATAAATGGTATTAATATGTAAGGTAATAAAAGTTACGTGGTTAGTAAACATTTGACCTTTAGAGGCTTCCAATAATTTTGTAAATTAATTGAAACACCCCTTATGAAAAAAGTTATGAGATGGATATGTTTCACAACAGTAGACTTTTATGTCCACACCAAATATTTCACAATTATTGTAGGTGTCATACAACAATTAGGCCTGTTTCATGCTATGAATATGTTTGAAGATATGAGTCATAAGTGCCATTTTAAGAAAAAAACATGTGATGTAATGGTAAATTCAGCACATACAATATTTTCTGTTCGCTTTGAATTCATTTATTACCATGTTCAAAAAATTGTGGTCAGTAAAAGTTTTTAATTTTTTTGAAAGAAGTCTCTTCTACTCACCAAGGCTGCATTTATGTAATTAAAAATTCAGTAAAAACAGCAATATTGTGAAATATTATAAAAAATTTAAATAACTGTTTTCTATTTGAAAATATACGTTTTTAATACAATTTATTCCAAAGCATCATTCCTCCAGTCTTCAGTGTCACATGATCCTTCAGAAATCATTCTAATATGCTAATTTGATACTCAAGCAACATTTCTTATTAGGGGCCAAGCACCGAAGGTGCGGAGGCACCTATTGTATCTGTTCCGGTTCTTATTATTATTATTATTATTATTATTATTCTTCTTCTTCCGACTGGGGGTCTATGGCAGCCCATAGAACCGTGTCCGGGAAAGTTGTTTTGGTTTGACATTCTGATAGAGGACAGTCCCAACATTAAGTACACCAATTTTGGTGTCTCTAACTTATTCCCTCTAGCGCCACCACCTGTCCAAAGTTTCACTCACATTTATGCTAATAACTTTTGATACGTAAGGCCTATCAACAAAATTCTTTTTTCCTCTGATTCCAGAGCTCATGACGATTCGATTGCACCCTATGACGTCATTTTCCGTCATGCAAATTTTTCCGCCATTTTGAATTTTCAGAAAAACCTACTTTTTCGAACTCCTCCTAGGGCGATGCTCCGATTTTCACCAAAATTGCACCAGATCATCTTCAGACAGTGGGGACAAAAAGTTATGGAATTCAAGTTGATTCGCTTAAAAGTTTTTGAATAACGTGCAAAATAATTTTACGTAGTGCTTGCGAAAACAAACTTAAGGCTGTATCTCCGCAACGCTTTATCGTATTCAGACCAAACTTGGTACAAGTCATCACAAGCATGACCTGAGGCAACATGCAGCGTTTCGGCGCAGCGCCACCTACTGGTCCGGAGATATGAAAAATGGTTATTTTTGCTCATAACTCCTGAACGGTTTGTCCAAAAATCATAAAAGTGGCCTCGTTAGATTCAGGGCGTCATACCGAGTTGACTGATATCCAATTTTCCCAGATCGGCCATTTTGTCTGTCGGCCATTTTGAATTATGTGCTAAAATGCTGTATTTTCTGAACGCATGAACGAATTATTACGAAACTCGGTATGGGTCATCAGTACGATGCCCTGAAGGAGCTTGAGAAGTTTCGAAACAGCACCACCTAGTGGTCAAAAGTTATAAAGAAATTTCCAAAAAGGCTAATAACTTTTGAATAAATCTGCCTGTTGAAATGCCACTGGTCTTAATAGATTACTTGGGTCAAGCTGAGAACATAGATACCAGGTTTTCCTTATTTGACCGAACTTCCTGTCCGCCATCTTGATTTTCAGTCAAAACCTACTTTTTTGAACTCCTCCTAGACCGTTTGTCCGATTTTCACCAAAATCGAATCGTATCATCTCCAGACCGTGCCGACTAAAAGTTATGGATTTCGTGTCGATTGACGAAACCGTTTTCGTATAGCGCAGCAGCAAAGTTGAGGCATGCTGCCAAAATGACTATTAAGTCTTTAACAATGTAATGCCTTGACATTTTGACACCAAACTTTGTATGTGTCATTGTCACCTCACTCTGACCACATCACATCAATTTGGTAACTGCGCTACCTATTTGTCGAAAGTTATAACCCATTAAATTATCTTAAAAGTTACTGTATGATTTTTTTAGCCATTTATCCAAAGTTCTCTTAAAATGTCTTTAATTGCTTCTTGCTGCAGTTGGTCGTTTTACGGCTCTGTAATCACGTGGTGTTGCACAAATCCCCATAAAATGCATATCAGTCGATAGATCTCCTCAGGCTGAACAACTTTGCCTCTAGAACCATTGCTGTCAATCAAATTGTTCATTAAATATTCACAAATATGTTAAAAACCTACTTTTGCAAACTAGTCCCTGGTTTTTTGCCCGATCGGAACCAAACCAGTCTAGGACAATTCTCTAGACTCTCTAGATCAATAATTATCGAAAAAAAGTTGAAATTTGCCCTTTGGTTTACTATAACAGGGTCGTTTAGAAAATGGGCCTGTCAAAATACACTCAAAAGCCTATAAATCATAAATAAAAACTCAGAACTTCACAATAATTGATGAGCATATGTGTTATAACATGGTGAAGAAGCATGCAAAGTTTCATGGAGATCGGACTCGATAGATGGCGCTGTAACTGTTAAAAAGCTTAAAAACCATGTATTTCCTATGGTAAATTGCCTGTATTGGCTGTAAATGGTCTTTTCCATGTATGATCGTATAATTTTTCATATCACAATGCTCAAAATCATTGCAGTACAATTCTCTGGACTCTCTAGATCAATGATTATCAGAAACTGAGGCTATAACTTATTCATTTGGATGGCTATAATAGGGTCACTTCAATATATAGCCTTATGTGAACACAAAGGAAGATATTTGGAAGAAAACAGATCTCATTCCCCATTGACTACCATAGTAGGAAAAAATACATACTATGGTAGTCAATGGGGAATGAAATCTGTTTTCTTCCAGATATCTTCCTTTGTGTTCAGCAGAACAAATAAACACATAGAGGTTTGGAACAACTTGATAGGTAAGTAAGTAAACTATGATAGAATTTTCATTTTTGGGTGAACTAACCCTTTAAAAACATGTCAGAACATGTGACTCTAAATGAGATAATAATAATTAATGCCTCTATAACAGTTAAACAGGTGAAAATTCTAAAAACATAATTGAATATTAAGTCAATAAGTGGTATTCTACTGCCCCCTGCTGTTTAAAATAGTCATTTTTTCATGCAATATAACTAATATTATTCTATGATTCTTATTTAGACTTTATAATATAACTATTTGAACATTTACACTCACATTTTGTAAGACTATTGACTATTGCACTAATGAATATTTTGTCACATTTTAAAAATGAGAATCCTAAAGTGAAAGTAACGTTTGTCCGCCATTTAGGCCATTTAGGCCACGCTCAAATTTTGATGGTAAGGTCCTTGGTAAGATCTTTATCTAAATCTATCGTCTCTAAATCTACCCCCCCGCGGATCGCTATTCCGTGAGACCCCGGTCTTGGAACAGCTGTATCTCCCTGAATAGACCAGCTAGATCCTTGTGGGAGAGCTTGTTGGAAAGAGCCCGTCCTCATCTAGCTTCGATTCAAGTATGGTGCGATTTGGGCCGGGCATTCCCGAGATATAAGCCCACAAAGATATGCATTTCAACAGACATTACTCCCGGTAAATAAGAGTAAAAACTCAATCACCCAGCAACACAGAAATGGTCTTGTTCAACAGGACTCCTCAAACACTATCTAAGTTCTGAGTTTCACATTTTTTCATTTTCTCATTCCCGAGATAAGTGAAAAAACAATTCATTCTATTAATTCATTTCAACTGAATATGATGTAATACCAATGTTGTCCAATAGATGGAGCAACAGCATTAGTCATTTTTAATCATTTTTGTCAGCTTTCAGTATTGGCTAACAAACAAATGCTTAAAGCTATTTTTTATTATTATAATGGATGTATAATAATTACATCACAAAAAAATATGTGAAATGCTTATATACATTAAAAGGTATTTTGACACTAACATTCCGTGTGTGTGTGTGTGTGTGTGTGTGTGTGTGTGTGTGTGTGTGTGTGTGTGTGTGTGTGTGTGTGTGTGTGTGTGTGTGTGTGTGTGTGTGTGTGTGTGTGTGTGTGTGTGTGTGTGTGTGTGTGTGTAAGCATGCACACAATTGTGTGTATCAAGTATTATTGTTTAAGCTTCTTCTTTCTCTGTGCTTTAGCGTATTCTTTTCCAGGCACATTTCAACAGAATATTTCAGAAATGGCATAATGGTGTTTTACAGTCCTCAAGGAAAGATCAGATTTTCTTAAAAATAAACAAATGACATGACTCTAAACAAGCATGCAAAATTTCATGGCCATTAGGCAATAGGTGCTTAAATGAGATAATAATAATTAATGCCTCTATAACAGTTAAACAGGTGAAAATTCTAAGAACATAATTAAATATTAAGCCAATAAGTGGTATTCTACTGCCCCCTGCTGTTTAAAATAGTCGTTTTGTCATGCAATATAACTAATATTATTCTATGATTCTTATTTAGACTTTATAATATAACTATTTGAACATTTACACTCACATTTTGTGAGACTATTGACTATTACACACTAATGAATATTGTGTCACATTTAAAAATGAGAATCCTAAAGTGAAAGTAACGTTTGTCCGCCATTTAAGCCACGCCCCCTCAGTACAAATTCATTCATAACTCGAGAACGGAAAGTCGCTGCGCGCTCAAATTTTGATGGTAAGGTCCTTGGTAAGGTCTTTATCTAAATCTATCGTCGCGGGGCTCGGGAGCACCCCCCCCCCCCCCCCCGCAAATCGCTAATCCGTGAGACCCCGGTCTTGGAACGGCTGTAACTCCCTGAATATACCAGCTAGATCCTTGTGGGAGAGCTTGTTGGAAAGAGCATGTCCTCATCTAGCTTCGATTCGAGTATGGTGCGATTTGGCCTGGGCATTCCCGAGATATAAGCCCACAAAGATATGCATTTCAACAGACATTACTCCCAGTAAATAAGAGTAAAAACTCAATCACCCAGCAACACAGGAATGGTATTCTTCAACAGGACTCCTCAAACACTATCTAAGTTCTGAGTTTCACATTTTTCCATTTTCTCGTTCCCGAGATAGAAGTGAAAAACCAATTCATTCTATTAATTCATTTCAACTGAATAGTATGTAATACCACTGTTGTCCAATAGATGGAGCAGCAGCATTAGACATTTTTAATCATTTTTATCAGCTTTCAGTATTGGCTAACAAACAAATGCTTAAAGCTATTTTTTATTATTATAATGGATGTATAATAATTACATCACAAAAAAATATGTGAAATGCTTATATACCATTAAGAGATTTTCACGCTAACATATTCTGTGTGTGTGTGGTGTGTGTGTGTGTGTGTGTGTGTGTGTGTGTGTGTGTGTGTGTGTGTGTGTGTGTAAGCATGCACACAATTGTTTGTATCAAGTATTATTGTTTAAGCTTCTCCTTTCTCTGTGTTTTAGCATATTCTTTTCCAGGCACATTTCAACAGAACATTTCAGAAATGGCATAATGGTGTTTTACAGTCCTCAAGGAAAGATCAGATTTTCTTAAAAATAAGCAAATGACATGACTCTAAACAAGCATGCAAAATTTCATGGCCATTAGGCAATAGGTGCTTCTGTAGAAATTAAAAAGGAAGTTAAAAATCATTTATTTCAAATATATATCCAACAATGTCAGATACAACTGTGATAAGCATTTCAGAATGGTCAGCATTTCAGTATGTGCTGAACTGAGTCACACAGATGTAGTCCACAATGGTGATGGTGGTGTGATGATCTGAATGCTGAACTGAGCCACACAGATGTAGTCCACAATGGTGATGGTGATGGTGATAATCTGAATGCTGAACTGAGTCACACAGATGTAGTCCACAATGGTGATGGTGGTGTGATGATCTGAATGCTGAACTGAGCAACACAGATGTAGTCCACAATGGTGATGGTGGTGTGATGATCTGAATGCTGAACTGAGCCACACAGATGTAGTCCACAATGGTGATGGTGGTGTGATGATCTGGACATTGTTTTTCTGCAGTCAAACTGATTCCTTGATTTGCATTGAATAGAATCTTCAGCTGGTTCTGGAGTTGAATATTGTCCTATAATGAAAATGATCTTGTCATCAGAGCAGCGTAAGACATTTGATGTACCTAAAGACAATGAGGATTTGATTAGGATTTTTTATTTTAGTTACACTTTACAAGTGAATTATGTACTTCTAAAACATTGTGTTTAAAGCAACTATTTATTTAACAGAATATCCTTATAACAGAAACAAATATTACAGAGTATTCTAGGCATAGTATGTCAATGTAATAACAGTTATAACTAATTTAAAAGATAAAAATAGTCTTACCTGTTTATCAATACTTGAAGTGTTGGAATATGATGAGAATGAAGCAGCAAAGATAGGCTAATATATCTCAAAGTTCATTGTCTTTCCTTTCTTTTTTCTCTTTCTGCTGCAAAGAGTTTGTTTAATTTCTTACATCACCTTTTGTTGTAAGTACTTCATTATAAACCTGACAACTGTATGATGCAAGTCTCCATACAAATTTATTATAAAAGGACATTACGCAGACATTTTAAACAATAAAACACATCAAAGAAATAAATAAAAAGAATGACTAAATAAATGAATAAATGAAAATTAATAAATAATTATTGTGTGTTAAAACTTTGTATGTGTCATTGTCACCTCACTCTGACCACATCACATCAATTTGGTAACTGCGCCACCTATTTGTCAAAAGTGATAAACCATTAAATCATCTTAAAAGTTACTGTATATGTGATTATTTTTAGCCATTTATCCAAGTTCTCTTAAAATGTCTTTAATTGCTCCTTGCTGCAGTTGGTCTGCCACTCCCACCCATGATGGCATCTGTTGCCGCTTCTTGCGCTTGGCCCCGGTAATGGCTGCTTGCAGCTATTTAGGGGCCAAGCACCGAAGGTGCGAGGCACCTATTGTATCTGTTCCCGTTCTTATTATTATTCTTCTTCCGACTGGGTGTCTATGGCAGCCCATAGAACCGTTTGCGGGAAAGTTATGAAATTTGGTACACTGATAGAGGACAGTCTGAAAAGTCACCAGAGAAAATTTGGAGTCTCCAACTCAATCCCTCTAGCGCCACCAACTGTCCAAAGATTTACTCATGTTTATGCTTATAACTTTTGAACCATAATGGCTAGAATCACAAATCCTTTGTCCTCTTATTCCTTGGCTCATGCCGATTCGATTGCACCCTATGACGTCATTTTCCGTCACGACAATTTGTCCGCCATTTGTAATTATCCGAAAAAGCTACTTTTTCGAACTCCTCCTAGGCCGTTGTTCCAATTCTCACCAAAATTGAACCAGATCATCTCCAGACCGTGCTGACAAAAAGTTATGGAATTCATAAAAACGCTGCAAGTTGTTCTCGAATACCACGCAATTTAATTTTAAAAAGAGCTGGCAAAAACAGACATAAGGCTGTATCTCCGCAACGCTTTATCGTATTCAAACCAAACTTGGTACATGTCATTACAAGCATGACCTGAGGCTACATGCTGCGTTTCGGCGCAGCGCCACCTACTGGTCCAGAGATACGAAAAATTGCTATTTTTGCTCATAACTACTGAACAGTTTGTCCAAAAATAATAAAGTTGGTCTTGTTAGATTCAGGGCGTCATGCCGAGTCGACAGATATCCAATTTTCCCAGATCGGCCATTTTGGCTGTCGGCCATTTTGAATTATGTGCTAAAATGCTGTATTTTATGAACGCATGAACGAATTGTTACGAAACTCGGTATGGGTCATCAGTACGATACCCTGAAGGAGCCTGAGAAGTTTCGAAACAGCGCCACCTAGTGGCAAAATTGATTTTTCAAATGCTGATAACTCTGGTTGTGTTTGACATATTTTCACGGGAGTCATCTCGTTGGGATCCTGAATCCTTGCCGAGTCCACAGATACCAAATATGCTTAGGTTTTGTTTACGGTTTGTGTAGCGTTGTGATTTAGCGCTTAAAAAACATTTGCCGATATCTTCGAAACCGCTTGTCCGATCGAGACGAAACCACCGCCAGAAGTTTGGAAACATAGGTCGATAGGCTATACGCTAATGCCCAAATGCGAAAATATTGATAGTAAGGGGTAGTAAAATCCAATCAAAGTCACGTGTCAGTCATTTTTTATGTGTTTATTCACATAAATGTATATAACTCCAAAACTAAATGAGATATTTTCACCAAATTTTACACACACATGTATGGGCTCACTTTGAGGTCACATAAAAAAATGGTGGGATTGAGCCTCTTGGTGGCGCTATAATAGAACGTAACATGCTATTCTTAACGAATGCATTGGTGTAACATTACAAAACTCAGCATGTGCCATCAGCACCATGCCCTGAAGGTACTCAAAACATTTCGAGACAGCGCCACCTTTTGGTAAAAGGTTATAACATAATTTCTAAAAACTTTTGAATAAATCTGCGTATTTTAATGCCACTGGTCTTAAGGTTTGTCATTGTCACCAGACTCTGACCACATCACATCGTTTTTGTAACTACGCCACCTATTGGTCAAAAGTGATAATCCATTAAATCACATTTTTTGTTAATTAGTGTGATTTTTAAGCCATTTTGCCTAAATTAATCTTTAAATGTCTTAAATTGCTCCTTGCTGCAGTTGGTCTGACACATGTTGACATGTCTTGTCGTCTTCTTTGCGCTTGGCCCCGGTTATTGCTGCTTGCAGCTATATTTAGGGGCCAAGCACCGAAGGTGCGGGCACCTATTGTATCTGTTCCGGTTCTTATTATTATTATTATTATTATTATTCTGCTTCTTCTTCCGACTGGGCGTCTATGGCAGCCCATAGAACCGTTTGCGGGAAAGTTGTTTTGGTTTGACATTCTGATAGAGGACAGTCCCAACATTAAGTACACCAATTTTGGTGTCTCTAAGTCATTCCCTCTAGCGCCACCACCTGTCCAAAGTTTCACTTTTATTATGCTAATAACTTTTGAACCGTAAGGCCTATCATCAAAATTCTTTTTTCCCCTTGTTCCTGAGCTCATGCCGATTCGATTGCACCCTATGACGTCATTTTCCGTCATAATAATTTGGCCGCCATCTTGAATTTTCAGAAAAACCTACTTTTTCGAACTCCTCCTAGGCCGATGCTCCGATTTTCACCAAAATTGCACCTGACCATCTTCAGACAGTGGGGACAAAAAGTTATGGAATTCAAGTTGATTCGCTTAAAAGTTTTTGAATGACGTGGAAAATAATTTTACGTAGAGCTTGCGAAAACAAACTTAAGGCTGTATCTCCGCAACGCTTTATCGTATTCAGACCAAACTTGGTACAAGTCATCACAAGCATGACCTGAGGCAACATGCAGCGTTTCGGCGCAGCGCCACCTACTGGTCCGGAGATATGAAAAATGGTTATTTTTGCTCATAACTCCTGAACGGTTTGTCCAAAAATCATAAAAGTGGCCTCGTTAGATTCAGGGCGTCATACCGAGTCGACTGATATCCAATTTTTCCATATCGGCCATTTTGTCTGTCGGCCATTTTGAATTATGTGCTAAAATGCTGTATTTTCTGAACGCATGAACGAATTGTTACGAAACTCGGTATGGGTCATCAGTACGATGCCCTGAAAGAGCCTGAGAAGTTTCGAAACAGCGCCACCTAGTGGTGAACTTTTTTTTTCAAATGCTTATAACTTTGGGTGTGGTCGACTTATTTTCACGAGATTCATCTTTTTGAGCTCCTGAATCGTTGCCGAGTCCAACGATACCAAACATGCTGGGTTTCGTCTTACGGTTTGTGTAGCGTTGCGATTTAGCGCGAAAAAAAACATTTGGCTATATCTTCGAAACCGCTTGTCCGATCGAGACGAAACCACCGCCAGAAGTTTGGAAACATAGGTCGATAGGCTATACGCTAATGCCCAAATGCGAAAATATTGATAGTAAGGGGTAGTAAAATTCAAACAAAGTCACGTGTCAGTCATTTTTTACGTGTTTTTTCATATAAATGTCTATAACTCTGAAGTGAATTGAGATATTTTCACCAAAATTGACACACATACGTATGGGCTCACTCTGAGGACACATAAAAAAAATTGTGGGACTGAGCCTCTTGGTGGCGCTATAATAGAACAAAACATGAAATTCCCATTGACTTCAATAGAGTTTTGTGAAATAAAATGCTATACTAAACAAATGCATTGATGTAATATTAAGAAACTCAGAATGTGCCAACAACACCATCCCCTGAAGGTACTAAAAATATTTCGAAACAGCGCCACCTTGTGGTCAAAAGTTATAACAAAATTTCCAAAAAGGCTAATAACTTTTGAATAAATCTGCCTGTTGAAATGCCACTGGTCTTAATAGATTCCTTCGGTCAAGCTGAGAACATAGATACCAGGTTTTCCTTATTTGGCCGAACTTCCTGTCCACCATCTTGATTTTCATTCAAAAGCTACTTTTTCGAACTCCTCCTAGACCGTTTGTCCGATTTTCACCAAAATCGAATCGTATCATCTTCAGACCGTCCCGACCAAAAGTTATGGATTTCGTGTCGATAGACAAAACCGTTTTCGTATACCGCAGCAGCAAATTTGAGGCATGCTGCCAAAATGACTATTAAGGCTTTATATCTGCAATGTCTCGACTTATTGACAACTAACTTTGTATGTGTCATTGTCACTTCACTCTGACCACATCACATCGAGTTCATAACTGCGCCACCTATTGGTCGAAAGTGATAAACCATTAAATCATCTCATAAGTTACTGTATGCATGATTTTTCGACCATTTGCCGAAATTCCTCTTAAAATGTCTTTAAATTGCTCATTTTTTCAGTTGGTCTGACACTTTCAGCCATGTTGGCATGTCTTATCGTCTTCTACTGCTTGGCCCCGTTTAATGGCTGCTTGCAGCTATATTAGCAATTGTTTCTGTTCCGGTTCTTTTTTATTCTTCTTCCGACTGGGCGTCTATGGCAGCCCATAGAACCGTTTGCGGGAAAGTTGTTTTGATTTGACATTCTGATAGAGGACAGTCCCAACATCAAATGCACCAATTTTGGTGTCTCTAACTCATTCCCTCTAGCGCCACCACCTGTCCAAAGTTTCACTTTTATTATGCTAATAACTTTTGAACCGTAAGGCCTATCAACAAAATTCTTTTTTCCTCTGATTCCTGAGCTCATGACGATTCGATTGCACCCTATGACGTCATTTTCCGTCATGCAAATTTTTCCGCCATTTTGAATTTTAAGAAAAACCTACTTTTTCGAACTCCTCCTAGGCCGATGCTCCGATTTTCACCAAAATTGCACCAGGTCATCTTTAGGCAGTGTGGACAAAAAGTTATGGAATTCAAGTATATTCGCTTAACAGTTTTTGAATACAGTGCAAAATAATTTTACGTAGCGCTTGCGAAAACAAACTTAAGGCTGTATCTTCGCAACGCTTAATCATATTCAGACCAAACTTGGTACATATCATCACAAGCATGACCTGAGGCTACATGCTGCGTTTTGGCGCAGCGCCACCTACTGGTCCGGAGATATGAAACATGGCTATTTTTGCTTATAACTTCTGAACAATTTGTCCAAAAATCATAAAAGTGGTCTCGTTAGATTCAGGGCGTCATACCGGGTCGTCTGATATAAAATTTTACCAGATCAGCCATTTTGTCTGTCGGCCATTTTGAATTATGTGCTAAAATGCTGTATTTTCTGAACGCATGAACAAATTGTTACGAAACTCAGTATGGGTCATCAGTACGATGCCCTGAAGGAGCGTGAGAAGTTTCGAAACCGCGCCACCTAGTGGTCAAAAGTTATAACAAAATTTCCAAAAAGGCTAATAACTTTTGAATAAATCTGCCTGTTGAAATGCCACTGGTCTTAATAGATTACTTGGGTCAAGCTGAGAACATAGATACCAGATTTTCCTAATTTGGCCGAACTTCCTGTCCGCCATCTTGATTTTCAGTCAAAACCTACTTTTTCGAACTCCTCCTAGACCGTTTGTCCGATTTTCACCAAAATCGAATCGTATCATCTCCAGACTGTGCCGACTAAAAGTTATGGATTTCGTGTCGATAGACAAAACCGTTTTCGTGTAGCGCAGCAGCAAATTTGATGTAGGATGCCAAAAGGACTATTCAGTCTTTATCTCTGCAATGCCTTGACATTTTGACACCAAACTTTGTATGTTTCATTTTCACCTCACTCTGACCACATCTCATCAATTTTGTAAGTGCTCCACCTATTTGTCGAAAGTGATAAATCATTAAATTATCTTAAAAGTTACTGTATATATGATTTAATGCCATTTATCCAAAGTTCTCTTAAAATGTCTTTAATTGCTCATTGCTGCAGTTGGTCTGCCACTCCCACCCATGATGGCATCTGTTGCCGCTTCTTGCGCTTGGCCCCGGTAATGGCTGCTTGCAGCTATATTTATTATTATCATTGTTAAAAAACAATGTATAATTTGTAGAAATTGCGACACATTATTTTTTTTTAAGATTCTTTGATGAATAGAAAGTTCAAACTTCAAAATAACAAAATTTATTTGAAATTGACTTTTTTGAAACAATATAAAAGTCTTTACTGTCACTTTTGATCAGTGTAATGCATCCTTGCGGTAAAATGTATTCATTTCTTTAAAAAAAAATGTTTTAATGGTAGTGTATTTTACACATTCAGGTAGACCATAAGTGAATCTTGTTTTATGCATATTTTTCATGTGAGCTGCTGCATTCATTGCCTTAGATGTACTGAATTGCTTGATATATGCTGAGCTGTGTGTTTTACTGCCTTTACTTTTAGTCTTTTACGTGTGTGCATGCGTTCATTCCCACAGGCAGTGATAAACCAATGTGCAGAAATCCAGTGTAGCTTTTTACAATTGTGTTGAGCCCGGGAATGTTGACATTCCTCCATGAGCGGCTCACAGACGTGAAATGTGTTTGTTTGAGTGTAGCTTGAATCTTAAACACAGACGTTCACTTGAGCGGTACACTGAGGAGAAATCATTAATATTCATCTTCTCTGTTTAATACCTTGGTTAACACACACTATTATGGCCTCTTCTGCATATATGCTAGTGTAGCATTCCGGTGATTTCTCAACAATAGGAGTTAGGAAGACTGAGAGGATGTCTGACGGTGCCTGATAGGAAGGTAATTGCTATGAAATTGGAACATGGCATCAGCCTAGAGCCGCAAAATTCAACCTTTTATTTCACTCGCCGCTCGTGTGAGAGTCAGGGACGTGTCTGGCTGTCAGTCAGAATGTGATGAGATTCAGGCTCAAAATGTCTAAAAAGATTCATTCAATTCCCCTCTTTTCTATTAAAGAGCAAAATTATGAAGAGGTGTGGAAAAGAGTAACAGAGTAATGTATGATTGCAGGTAAAAGTTTAGTATGTTCCGTTTTCTGTGTTGTTGCTGCTAGTGTCAGTGAACCTCTTCTGTTTTTTTTGTTGTTGCCCAGCCGTAAATGAGCTCACACACTCGTTCTCCTGCCAGAGTCAGTTGTAGAGGAAATGCTACAGGCTTTGCTTCCTGTTTTCTCTCATACAGACATGAGACCATCCATGTGCTTGGCAAGGGGGGTAATTCCTGGTGTAAAATTCAAATCTACCCCTGCAGAGTTAGATTTACCCTCGTAAAATTTAACAAGGGTGGTTTTAGTTAATTGATTATGATAATTCTGTTCGTGATGAACACGTGTATAGACGTTTTGGCCAATATCCCTTTATGGTAAGGCGTTGCCATATGGCAACAATTAATTTCTACTAATTTCCTTGTTGAAATAAATGCAATATTGCACTATGGGAAATAAGAGGGAAGTCCTTAATTTAGCCAATTATGTGCTGTTTTTAAGTCACATGACATTTGAATGTCCCTCCAAAACTCTCTTTCCCACCGTCACCCTCATCACCTGTTGAAATGCTCCAGAAATTGCTCTTTTAACCTCATTTCTAAACGTCTCTTCTCAAGTTTTTTTTTTTTTGCAGCATCTATGATAAGTAAAATAGATATTTTTATTCACAAATCAACTTTGTCTAACATAGTTGTATTGAGTTTAATTGAGAAAATATACATTTTTCCAGATGGCAATGCTATACCACTATGGAAAAATAGGTATGTTGCCATATGGCAACGCCGTACTACTGTGGAATTGTAATGTATTTCCCCATTGGGATTTTTTACAGATGGTAGCATCAACAATATGATTGCAGTTATTTATTTATTTGAAGTGTTTATTGTAGTACAGTTGTATTTGTGTAAAAACAACAAATTGATTTCTTCTTTTCAGAAAATGAATACAGGAATATTTTACGGAAAGGGCAATAGGAGGAAGAGTGCAGAGTTAGCTCTTCCATGTTATGAGAGTGAGGATGAGTTAGGCAAATGATTGGGAATGATAGGGATCTACTTATTTTTGGCTTTCATGAGTTAAAAGTATATAAATCTATCAATTTCTAAAATAAATGTGCAATTAAATAGAAAAGAAAATAATAATTTAATAGAAAAATGGTAAAGCCCCCCCCCCCCTCAAAAAAAAAAATATATATATTTTTCAAAACTATTTTTTGATTTGTATGATTGAAGCTATTTCATGTAATAATTTATTTACAAAAATATTTCATGGTTAGAACATAATGCATGCCATAGAGATATTGATAAAGAAGGTGGCAGATCTATATATCCATACTGTTGTGACATTGCATACATTGTCTAAATCTCCATTGCAGTGTTTTGATGCCTGGTTTTCAGATTTGCAATCAATAGAGAATAGATTTCTGCACACTGAAAATTTAAGCTCTAAACTTTATTAGAAAAGAGATCATTCTTCAACAACTAGTTGTTCATTTTCAGTGTGTGAACGCACTTACAACTGCATTGCATTTCCATTATGTTTTAAACATGCTCTAGACCGATGCATTCCACCATTGCACTCACATCTCTTATCTTTTGCAGGATCTCATGCATTATACACAGTTCTAAATACTCGACGCTCAAGTTAAAAGTAGTTCAACTTTTAAGGCAAGAAACTATAGGCAAAAACGTTGGGTTTTTTTTCATGCACTGATCAATTTTGAGATTTTTGGCCATTTCACTTCCATAAGAGGAGTTTGTTATTATTTCATTATCCTGGCTTGCCTTTTTTAATTTAAAGTTTGCAACAGAAGTTGCTATAGTCTTTTCTTCCCTATTGTGAAGTATATCCGAGTGAAATGGATTGACGAACATGACAAACATAGGACGGGACTTGATTTTGTACATCAGGAATTGACTGGATGGTTGTGGGTTGCTATTGGTGGATCTCATGTGAGTGACAGGTTGTCCCGCCCTCTTGCCAGTAAACGCATCATCAGAGAAGAGATAAGATGATGCTGCAAGAGGGAGGGGAAGTTGGGCACATGAATTAAAAAAATGATTATGTTCACATAGTGTTGGGTGACCAAATCTTATATAACCTTAAATACATATGCATTTTCTTTCTTAACTGTTTACATTTATTGAAGACATTATTGACTGTGTTTATAAGGATACTTGCAAAGATGGGCATTTTGACGCACAAGTGTGTGTGAATATAACTGTTCAAGCCTAAGTATAGGCGGCAAAAAGAACTCCGTTTAGTTCTCACTTGCTCTATGAGCAGCGGCTTTATGTGTGCATCTGCTTATTGCACTTCAATGGATTAAAATCAAATTAAACCTAATGCTTAAAAATGTATTGAAATGATCGCACAGCAACTTCACGTGAGGATAACCGTGATAAAGGCGATAGTTGACAAATTTCTACCAGTTAATCGTGTCTAGTAACTATTTGTCCACCCCTATGTGCACAGATAAATAATTTATAAAAAATACTGTAATATTCCATAAAAAAACAAGAATTGTCAATTTCGATTTCATGGTGACTGTAATTTTACTGCCCTGTGAATCACCTATTACAGTACAAGATTAATATACTGTTTCCAATATTTCCAATATTTTTCCATTGAAAAATGTTAAAGCAACACTAATGTAACATTTTTTTACCTTAAAATAATGTTTCCAAAATCTTATCAGAGGTTCATCAAGTCGTAACAGGGTGAAAGGCACTTCTGCCACAGCCTGACGGGGTCTGTGTCGCTTTTACTGGCACTATGTAACTTCAGGGTTCGGGTAGGAACCCCTGCACAAAAAGAACTACAAAATTCGACTGCTTTACGTCAAGCGCTACAATAGTCATTATTTCGTTTTTCTTCGTTTCTGATGTCGCAATACATCATCCTTTCATGAAATCATGTAACATACTCTACCTTGTCTGTGGACATCGTTCATTCTAAAGCCGGTGCTGGGTAAACAGCGAGCGTGCGTGCGACGGGTAGGCTAAATTATTTACAACAGCGGCAATGGACAATTTCGTTTCCAACCAGTAGGGGGACCGAAGAGGAAAAGTTCCATGGTGTTGCTTTAATATGATATTAACCCTCACCCTCTCAGGGTGGAGCAGATGTCAGTGTTCGGATACGAGGAAAATGGCCAAAGTGTGTGAAATTGCTGATGATTTTTCAGTATTAATCCCTAAGTTCCCTGTGCTGAAATCATGATGCGTTGTAGGCGATGTGATCAGCCTCTCCTGCAGGTTATTAGAGTTCGACTCCAGGAGTGAGAGTCAAAGCTGGGTCATTGAGTTTAGTGTGTTATGAAGGGGTCAGTGGGGCAAGGGGCCCCTTTATTGTGCTCAGACTGAGAGGGGTCGGGGCCAAACGCTGGCTTATTATAGCTGTGACTATCACAGATCAATACAGCCATCGCAGAGGTTTTCACACACTGTTTGTGAAGTTATATTACAAATGCCGGTTCACTTATTTTTGCTTGTTGCAATGTAATGTTTTTTTGTGTGACGTATATGGGGAGGTTTCTTGTCCTACACCGAGAGGAAGAAAGCAAGAGATATGACTAAGACAGAAAGCGATGCGTTAAGAGATACAGATGCATGGGAGTGTGGTCAAGTGTTCGAGACATCGCATGAGGAGATTTCTGTCCCAGAGATAGAGATACAGAGGAACATTTTGTTGATGTTGATGTTGCTCTTTTTTGTTACATTTAAAGCTGCGGCGACAAACATAAATGCAAAAATAATGACCATAATGAATACTTCTTTCCTACGGATAAGAAATCTTTGAGTGAATATTAGGATCTTTGACTGGCATGTCTTAATACAGTTTGAGACATTGTTGAGATCTCTTCTGATCTCCAGAGGAGGCATAAGGCTAAAAACATTTTTTTATAATATATATAGTTGAGGAAAATGAGTGTTGATCGCATAGACTGAAAGATTCAATGAGAAATGTTTGAGTTCATATAGAGATCTCTGACTTTTGATGGTAGACTTTGGCATCTTTGTAAACATGAGAACTGTTTTAGACATTACAACAATCTAGAGGTGGTCTTTTCTAAGGAGAAACTGAAAATGTATATTTTCTCTCAAACAGTAGATAAAGAGAGGAAGAAGAAAGCAAGAGGATGGGGTAGAAAGTAAGATATGACTCAAACAGAAAGCGATATGTTGGGAGATATGGATTCTCACCAGTGTGAGAGCGAGGTCAAGCGTTTATGACACGGTTTCTAAACTCTGAAGTGTGTGTGGTCTGCAAAACCTTGTTTGAAACGGTAGACATGGTGGTTTATCTTTTATCACGCTTGAACAGTGACACATTGGGAGCGTTCTCGCTGTTCTTCTAAACACTTCCAGCGCCTCCTCCTCAGATAACCTTCTTGTGTGTTTCGACACTTTACTGAAGTTGATTTAAAACCTGTCTTTTCTCTTTGTGTGCGTTACAGGAAGTGAGACAGTCCTGCTGCTTTGATGAGCACTGACATTTCTAAAGGTCTCTGAAAAAAACAATTTGTGATTGCTTGAAATTATTCAATGCCACAAATAAGTATGCAGGAAATTATCTGCATATTTAAAATGCCACCTCATCAAAGTGGTCCGGATCCTTTAAAGAACGAAACATCTTAAAAGCGATCACACAGAAGTTTGAAATTCAGGGCTCGTTTTGGAGAGGATGTTTAGTTCACGTGGTAAAAGAACAAATAGGTGAAAAATAGGTGTTTTTCAACTTTCACCCAAAAATCAAAAAGGGGGCTTTTTTTGCCTAAAGAAATTTTCATATGGATTGTGCACATTTTCCTTATTGTATTGACTTTCAGTATAAAATAATTCAGTGGAACAAATATAGAGAATTACAATTGTGAAATTGATGCATACATTTTTGGTCAAGATCTTGAGAATGCAAGAGTCCAGCACTCTGTAAAGTCTTCTCCAGCGCATGCACATCCCAAAGACTTTCAATGAATTTAAGGTCTGAACTCTACACGGCTGTCTACGAAATGAGAAGCTAGCTACTAGGGCTGGATGATTAATCGAAAAGTAATCGAAACTCGAAATTCAGAGCCTATAACCGAAATTTAAAACGTAATTTTACCATGTCAGTTATTTCGTTTTTTTAATCCTATTAATATTTCCGCTGTAGTCACGTGACTCCGCCCCGTACAGTCTGCGACATTACAGCGAAACCAAAGTCAAAAGAACCCCGGTCAAATCATCCGCGTATTTTCCGGAATCTCTGTGTGAAAGGGGCTATGGAGGGGAACTCATTGAGTTGTTACCATAAAGAAACACGCAGTGTAAATGATTCGTTTTTTTAGTTTTATACAAGTTATATTTTACTTTTAAGATGGCAATATTTTCAATAATTTATTTTGTTTACAAAAATAAATATTTTTAATAGTTCTTTATTTGACATTTTTAGGAAACTTTCTTTTTGCATTAAAACTTAAATGACTTTTTTATAAGACGTTTATATTTCAAGCATTGTGCTTTGTTTGATTCAATTGTTTGAAATATTTAATAAATAAGCATGTGTGTTTCCTTATTTTAGAATCACAAAGATAGGATTATGCGCTCTTTCATTAGAAAAAATAACCGTGAACATATTTACAGTTTAAAGGAGTAGTTCACTTTTAAAAAAACTTTTGCTGATAATTTACTCACCCCCATGTCATCCAAGATGTCCACGTCATTCTTTCTTCAGTCGAAAAGAAATTAAGGTTTTTGATGAAAACATTCCAGGATTTTTCTCCACATAATGGACTTCAATGGGAACCAAACGGTTCAAGGTCCAAAAGACAGTTTCAGTGCAAACTGCAAACTATTCAAAGGGCTTTAAAGAGCAACATGCAGGTTGGACACCCCTATATAGCATAGTGTATGTTGATGATAGAACAACTAGATTTTCTTAACTGGAGTAATATATATTTAGCCATTAACAGAATTTTGAGATAAATTGTGATAAAATAACTTCCGCGTCTGTAAAGCACTAACCGGAAGTGACGATCGGCGAGGGAGTGTGGTCAAGTTCAAGATCAGATTACAATGGATGTGAAAGAAGAAACCGAGTTCTCCGATGTGGACGAACATGCTTATGATGGCCCACAGGCCTATAATTATGAGCCTCCTAAGCAAGATAGTAGTCAGGGGGAGATACAATGGGCAGAGGAGAGAAGTAGAGTTGTGGTGTTAAGAAAACCAGTGGCGAATAGGGCAAGTGACTTGGTGAGTTCATGCAAGTTAGCACCGTGGCTAACGCTGGTTCAACTACTGTATGGCTAGTACCTTGGTGTTTTGCAATAAATCTGCTTTAGCAAAACATACCTTTACCTTGTTCTTGATTAAACATCCATTTAGATTGTCTTAATTTAAGCCAGCAACGTTTTGTCTTCTCATATTCTACGCTAACAGTGATTATGCAGTCCATCCAAGCTGGTTAGCACTATCTACATTGACTAAATACCATGCCATAACAACAAATTAATAATGACAATACCTAAGCTACAATAGCAACAGTCTAATGGCGCTTTTCCACTGCATGGTACGGCTCAGTACGGTTCTGCTCGCTTCGCTTTTCCACTGCGTGCGTGGTACGACTCAGCTTTAGCTCGGTTTGCTTTTCAGCTGCAGTTAGTGATACCATTTAAAGCGAAATCCCATCCGAGACTCCATCAAATCTCCAGGTCGATAATTCTCCGGAGTGAAATGTGCGCCACAAACGACCGAGTGTGTGGTAACAGACGCGGCAGTGAACTCTGCTCTCTTCACCTGCAAAAAACGCACCCAAGACCGAAAAGCCTCGTTTTTGCTAGAAGGAAAATGATGGACACGATGTCCCGACAGGCTGGAATTCGTGCAACTAACACAAACACAATAATTTACCATTATGGCTTCTCTAAAACTCGATCTAAAACTTTCTGTCTCTCACTACCGCTCTAACTACAGCTGACCGCGAGCTCTTGTTTGCCTCGGCCTACGTCATATGACGCGTTGCTATAGCGGGAAAGGCGTATTCCAGAGCCTAGCACATTTTCATCAAAATCTCAATATCAAATGAGATTTCATTAGTAATTTCTACATATGTGTTTTTTAAATACCTCTGCAGACAATTTAAAGTATGAATTCAGAAATAAATTCAACCTGCATGTTGCTCTTTAAACGATTCCAGACGAAGAATAAGGGTCTTATCAAGCGAAACGATCGCTCATTTAAAACAAAACAAAACAAAGTTTAAGTTTTATAAGCTCAAATGGTCGCCTTGCTCTGTTCTGTGATGCTCCTGATTCGTGACTCTCCTGTTCGAACTCGTTTATCAAAATGAACAAATCTTTTTTCGTGTCATTTGGTTCATTCAACTAACGAAATGAACGAGTTGACTCGGAAAAAGATTTGTTCATTTTGATGAACGAGTTCGAACAAAACAGTCACAAACGCGCATCACAGAACAGAGCAAGGTGACCATTTGAGCTTATAAAACTTAAACTTTGTTTTTTTTTTTTTTAAATGAGCGATCGTTTCGCTTGATAAGACCCTTATTCATCGTCTGGAATCATTTAAAGCCCTTTGAACAGTTTGCAGTTTGCACTGAAACTGTCTTTTGGACCTTGAACCGTTTGGTTCCCATTGAAGTGCATTATATGGAGAAAAATCCTGGAATGTTTTCATCAAAAACCTTAATTTCTTTTCGACTGAACAAAGAATGACATGGATATCTTGGATGACATGGGGGTGAGTAAATTATCAACAAAAGTTTTTTTTAAAGTGAACTAATCCTTTAAGCCTTGCCAGTGAAAAATTAAAAATAATAGTTCAATAATCGTAATCGAGGTAGCTTGTTAGAATAATCGTGATTATGATTTTAGCCAAAATCGTCCAGCCCTACTAGCTACGCTCTGTTGTTTCCAAACATATATAAACATAATAGTCACTGCAATAATGATCCAATCATAGACTTCAAAGCAATTGTCTTTTTAAATCCAAACAGTGACTTTTTTTTTGCCCGGGGGAAGTGTATATATAAATAATAATGCTGTCAAATCGATTAATGGTGATTAATCACATCTAACATAAAAGTTATATTTATACACATATTTTTTTTTTTTTGTATATGCTTTTTTGGAAAAAATACTTATTTTTTTTCATTCCTTAAAGTTTTTCAATCTTATAGGCTAAAAAAGTCTTTTATTTTTGGAAGTATGACCTTGGCATTGCAGTTTTCTGTGCGATTCACACTAATGAAAAAGTGAGTGAGAGAGTTTTACACTGAAAGAGTGGAGTATCAAAACAAAGTTGAACTAGTAGATTCCCATAACAGCTCAGCTTTGCATAATGCTCAATGAATATCAAAATGACGTGAGATCAGTGTAAATGTGTCTATTGTGCAGGATAAACATGAGGAACGAAATGCGCAAACATCAATCACTAGATGGTGATGCGGCTGTCATAACACACACACACACACACACACACACACACACACACACACACACACACACACACACACACACACACACACACACACACGCACAGGTGCAGCTGAATCAAAGCAGCAGGTTTGTGAATGGAGCAGATGTAATTCATGCTTTGTGTGAAGGAGTGCTTTTAGAAACACAAGACTTTGAAGTGGATACAGCTGATGTCTTTGTGTCGCTGATAGGTGTTTTCTCTTCCAGTGCTGTATGAACCGTATCAAGATTTACAACTCAAACTGTAACCACTCGTGCAGCTCTTTAGATGAGTTTTTGTTGGTTAATTAATTAAATAGAATTACATATAATAGTCTTTCTGCTTAATACTCATCTGTTGCTAATCAAATATGTATAGGCTTCTGTCAGAGCTTGCTTTTTTTGGGATTGTACTGCAAACAGTCTTGCTCAGTGTTTCTATGGCAGGTTCGTGTCGCCCTTCTCTCTGACCTGAATAGTAGTCACAGGAAGTGACGGTTGCCTTGGGGGCACGATGACCTTGCTTAATTAATAGAGCATTTTTTAACAGAATATGGAAAAATGATGTCTTTGTGCTTCTGATTCTCTATTTATTAACCATATTACACACCTTTACTCCAGTATTCAGTGTCACATGATCCTTCAGGAATCATTTTAATATGCTGATTTGCTGCTGAAGAAACACATTATCATCAATGGTTTCGCTTTCACCACCTCCTGTGACACGGAAGGCAAAGAAATGTGCGTATTCATGCACACACTATTGTTGCTGCCTAACAGTTCAGATCTTTCAGATTACCCATTCAGCCGGAAAAAACAGAGTCTTTGCTGACCTATGTGATCCACAGATAAGATTTTGTGTGTGAATGTTTATTTCTGTTTGTTTGAAAAATTCACAGACAACCAAGGCCAAGGTAGTGCAATGAATGCCACAGTTATGCTTGTGTATTTACAGAGATCATTGAAAGACAGATGGGGATACGATGGAACGGGAGGGAGCGCTCAAAAAGATGAGGATTGTGAAATGCAGGAAGCCTTTCTTTAATTGAGAACGATCTGTTATGAAAGAGGCTTTATGAAAAGATCCATCATACATCTTTTCTCGGGGTCCTCTTCTGTCTGGAGGGTCGATATTTGTCCTTCAGCAGGATTGAAATTGAGTCATGTTTTTGTAGGATGGCTGAGTGTGTGTGTGTGTGTGTGTGTTGTGTGTGTTGTGGCGCGTGCTCTGATCAGTTTCAGGTTGAGTGAGAGGGCACCGGTTCTTAAATCACTGAAGCGAGATGTGTCTCGGTGAGTTTGTCTCTCAGCGTGGGACTGGAAGTCTGTTTGTGTCTCTTGCTCAGCTCTGAATCTGCTGCCGCTCTGATTGAGGGAGACCCGCAGCCCTACACTGACACTTTCTGATTTAAAAGACTTATTTTTAAAACCCCAAAGGGCCAAAAAAAAAAAAAAAAACACGTAAAATTGTACTGGTTTGAACTGAAATTACAGACTCCAGTCACCTAGTTTTAGAGTCTAGTCAGAATTAAATAAAACATGAATTTGTAATATTTGTAAGTTTTTTTTTTTTTTTATAGTTCGCCCAATAATGGAAAATCTGTCTTCAGTTACTCATCCTCATGTCGTCCAAATCTATGAGACTTTCGTTCATCTTCATAACACAAACGAAGATGTTTTTAATGAAGTCTGAGAGATTTCTGTCCCTTCATTGAAAGTCTGTTCACCCAAAACTCGACGATTCATAAATAGATTGTAAAATGAACTAAATGAATCATGCATTTAATCCAAGTCAGACAAACGTTTTGTTTGATGAACGGATTGAAATGTGTCTATTATCAAAGAACCCTGAAAAAACTTAACCACGGTTTCCATAAAAATATGAAGCAGCACAACTGTTTTCAACGTTGATATAATAATAAGAAATGTTTCTTGAGCAGCAAATCAACATATTCGAATGATTTGCATCACAGGAATAAATTACTAGGGGTTTAACGATACCCTCATGTCACGATTCGATAAATATCACGATACTGAACTCACGATACGATATTATTGCGATACTCCAAGACATATGATAAAAGGTTAAAAGCACAGAGTCCAAGCCTATTCATTTACATGTTTTGTTAACCCAAGGACAATAGAGACACCAGAATAACAATATTCATGATTCTGAAGCTGAAAATACAGAATTATTTTAGACGAATATTCTTGCACTTTTTCACTGACTAGATATATTTCAAATAATGTTGGACACTTTTTACTGGTCAGGTAACATAAGACATATGGCATTATCAGGACCCACAATATTCCCTCATTGCATTATTATACATTATATTCAACATTATATATAGTAGTTTAATGTAGTACTGACACTAAAACTCTGAAAACTTGACTTTTTTTCTCACACAGTAATTTTTTTGGAGGGGGACTATCCACGATACATATTGTCACTATCTACGATACGTATTGTTGCATTTTTGTATTACAAATTAATGTAATTTATAGGGGTGTAACAATATATCGTGCCACAATATATCTATTGTGGCACGATATATTGTTACACCCCTATAAATTACATTTGACAACATATTCAAAATAGAAAACATGTCTTTTAAATTGTTATAATATTTCTCAGTATTTAAGTTTTTACAGTATTTTTAATCAAATAATTGCAACCTTTGTGAGCATAAGAGACTTCTTTAAACAAAATTGAAAGGTAGTATTATACATAAAAATGTGTCCCGGCATGCTTCAGTACCATTAGTAGCCTAATATTGTTGTCAAACGTTGAATTTTGTGAATATTCATATTATTGAAGTTAAAGGATTTATGAATGCAGCTTTGTTGTCTTTAACGCTTGGAAAGAATGCAAAATTCTTTGCAGAATATTGCTTTAATATTTAAATTATTCATTTGTTGTTTCTCCATCCAAATGAAAGCTTGAAGCTGATTGTAATTTGAATAGTATCATGGCTCCCTCTAGTGTCGGGCATGTCGTTTTGCCAGTTGTCCACTGGTTTCATCTTGACTGTGTCTTTCTGTGCAGGTGTACGGTGGCGTTATGCCCACTGGAGGATTCTGGGGGCTGTAGTTTCCCGTTGCTAAGCTCAGTAAACAGCAGACGAGGAGAACAGAACTGGCATGGCTTTGATTGACAAACACAAGGTCAAACGGCAAAGACTGGACAAAATCTGTGAGGGTAAGAAGTCTTGACATGTCCCCGAAGTACAGTACTGTCTCAGTACCGGTGCAGTGGCGGTGATACAATGCTGCTTGCTATATGCCATTAAACTTAATTACCATACGTACACTTACATAACCGATACTTACTTTACCATGGTTAATAGTATTGCCAGGTACTAGGAATACCATGATTTTTCTTTATAAACAACAGCTTAAGATTGGGGTCGGTACAAGTTTTTTATTGTTTTGAAAGAAGTCTCTTATGCTCACCAAGGCTTGAATTATGTTGTTATTTAAATTTTTCATCAGAAATACAGTAAAAATACAGCAATATTGTGAAAATTATTACAATTTTAAACAACAGTTTTATATTTGATTTTTTTTTAACAAGTAATTTAGTCCTGTGATGCAAAGCTGAATTTTCAGCATCATTACTCCATTCTTCAGTGTCACATGTTCCTTTAAATCTTCTAATATGATGATTTGCTGCTCAAGAAACATTATTATTATCAATGTTGAAAACCGCTGTGCTGATTATAAAAACATTATAAATGTTAATACTGTCACTTTTGGTCAATTTAATGCATCCTTGTTGAATAAAAGTAAAAAAAAATAAATTAAAAGATTTGAATAGTAGTGTGTTATATATACCATGGTAAAAACATTTGAATGGTAGTGTGTGTATATATACATATATATACATACCATGGACTTGACTATTTACATGGCACTCCAAGATACCTGGTAGACTGGTCCAAAAGCCATGATATTAACATTCTCTCATGTCTAAAAAACTATAGTAATATTGTAGTTTGTATTTGTACTTTTTTATTATTATTAGTGTGTTGTTTCTAAGCTCTACTCAACTTGAAGAACTTCAGTTGTTTGTCGAACGCTGTTAGAATCGGTGTTTGCGTGTGGGCATGTGTAATAAATTATGTCATCTCAGGTTTCCTGAGAAAGTTTTTCCAGCTTCCCAAAGTGTTCTTATTGGTCCCATTTGAGAGTCATCAGAGGCAGATTAAAAAACCAAATAGTAACTGGTGAAACGAATGTACGTTTACTCCAAAACACATGAAGTTGAAATCAGTCATGATGATGCAATGTTCCTCTAATGGAGCAGGAACTTAAATGACTGTTTAAAACCCATATCACATATGCACAGACACACACATACATGCAATCAATCCATAATCCCCAAACGCTGGGAAAGTTTTCCATCCATTCCATGGTTTGGCATCTCTCGGCTGCCTGATGTTATGGGGAATAAAAGTTTGCATTTGGCTCCCGAACCCCCTCGCTGGGACTCCTGAATGCGGTTGATCTGGCAGCCGTGCGTTTTCTTCCTCGTACATCAATTAGGCCCACAGTTAGGAAACCGAGGAGGGAAAATGTGCCTCCGGGGATGTTGTAAACTACACTATGTACAAATAGGAAGGGCCAGAGAGACATTGGTTTTTAGGTCTGAAAGGGTGTAGTTTCTTAGATGTGAGATTGACTCTACAGACCGCTGAAATGTTGCTCTATATGTTTGTTTTATGTTATGGTCATTTTTAGTAGTCCTCTGTGTGTAGTATAGTAAGTCTGATGTCTTAAAGTCACTATACTGTGCATGTTTCTGGTCTTATTGTTGCTGTGATTCATCTGTGTGGGATGAGTAGTTTGCCTTTGTAATCTTTAATCAAAACATGCCTTTGCCGTTGACATCATTGGATAATGTTAACCAATAGCCAAATAGCTATTTAGGCGGTGTATTGGGTCTGTCTCCGTTCTGGTACGGGATGGTCTGTTTTGACAATTGATTCGTCTTGTCCCACATTTTTTTCTGGTTGAATAATCCTGTTTCAGTGGGAAATGCATCACTTTGTGCCTTTTTTCAAAGAAGCTAGGGAACAATTGAAATTGAAACACACAATTGAACCTGGAACATTTCTTTAATACTATGCAAGTTGACCTCGTTGCATTTAAAGACAAGTTCTCATGCATACTTGCATCAGCCAATAAAGTAATTTTGTTTGTGTGTAGACGATCACAGTATGGCTGCATGATTTGGGGGAAATCCAATTTCGGGCTGTGAAACGATTAATCGCATTCAAAATAAAAGTTTGTGTTATATTATATATACTGTATAAAATTGTTTTGTATAAAGAAATACACACACATGCATGTAGTATATATTTAAAAATATTTGCATGTACAATATATACTGTGGTGTGTGTGTGTGTATAATATATATATATATATACACATTTAAATATTTTATAAATAAAAAATATATATTTTTTAAATATATACATAGTGTGTGTGTGTATATTTATATATATATATATATATATATATATATATATATATATATATATAAAACATATATAATGTATATAATTATACACAGTACACTCAGGTATATTATGTAAACACAAACTTTTATTTTGGATGCGATTAATGCTTCACAGCCCTACCGATTGCGATATTTCTGATGAAAAATGTGATTTGTAATTTAAAATGCTTTTTTTTTTATTTCACACATTTTGTGATTAATTTATGAGATATTTATTTTTTATAATTGTTATTATAATTTATTTTATTATATTAAATAAAATGAGAAATATTATTATGGTATTGTTTTTACATTTAGTATTTAAGAAAAAAATGTAAAATGACAATACTACTATTATTTATCTTAATTTCTTCACTTTCATACATTAAACCATCAAGCTTTTTTGTTGAACAGCGCATATATTTATTAAATTAAACCACTTCGCGATTTGATAACTGCACAATTAATGCCGTGATTTATGTTTTATTTCGATTGATTGGCAGCCCTAGTTCACAGATTATGAAGTAGAGATTTCCACTAATTTTGACTTTTGTGAATTGGTCCCTTGAAACATCTAAAAAGAGCATAATGTTCATAAAATCCCAGTTTGAGTTTCTTCTGGGAGTTGTTTGAAGACCAGTAAATCATTGTAGGTGGCGTTTCATTGAAGGATTTTTAGCTATTGTGCTCTGGTATCCCCTATCACAGAAGTTAAATAGTGCTTCCAAGTAGTGCAAGTGTGTGACATCTTAACCACCAGGTAAAGTTTCAAAGAGATAGCTCAAGTCTGAAAGTTCAGGTGTCAGAAACTTGAGTCGTAGTAATATTCCCTACAGCTCCGGCACAAAGACTGCAGTCATCACATCTGCAGCCGCTGGCTCGTTAAACGCCCGACTCGTTTTCCCAGAGTTGGAAAAGCCGAGTTCTTAAGTATACCTCCTATAATGAAGAAATGTCAAGTCTCCCTCTCTACTTTATAAAAAAGAGCCTTATTACAGCACTGCGATGGGATTCCCAAAGGGAAACCTGCTAGCAGAGGAGAAATCAGCAGAAAGAAGAAATGGAAGAGAGAAATGAGGAAGTCAGGTTGTGAATATGTTCTAGTGAGATGTCTGAATACGGAGCTGTCAGCTGTCTAAGAAAAAAGCTGCTCTTTTCTGCACTAGCTGTTCAATAGGTTTGTGAAGTGGTTATAAATTGGACTGCACTGTTTTCCAGAATGAATGTTGTAGCTCTGTATGTGTGCATGTACCAAGGTTGCTGAGAAAAAACGAAATACAAGGCTTGTCATCACTAAGTATATTTTCTTTGCAGCTCTTGTGATCATAATGGAAGATTAGGTTATTCAATCAGATTATTACAGTATGGATGACAAGTAAATGCTTAAAGGATTAGTTCACTTTTTAAAAAACTTGCTGATAATTTACTCACCCCCATGTCATCCAAGATGTCCATGTCTCTCTTTCTTCAGTCGAAAAGAAATTAATGATTTTGATGAAAACATTCCAGGTTTTTCTCCATATAATGGACTTCAATGGGAGCCAAAACGGTTCAAGGTCCAAATGAATTTCAGTGCAGCTTCAAATCACTTTAAACGACACCAGACGATGAATAAGGGTCTTATCTAGCGAAACGATGCGATGACTCGAAAAAAGATTTGTTCATTTTGATGAACGAGTTCGAACAGGAGAATCACGAACGTGCATTTCAGGACAGAGCAAGGCGAGCATTTGTGCTAATAATACTTAAACTGTTTTATTTATTTTCAAAATGGCGCATCGTTTCGCTAGATAAGACCCTTATTCATCGTCTGGTGTCGTTTAAAGTCATTTGAAGCTGCACTGAAACTCATTTGGACCTTGAACCGTTTTGGCTACCATTGAAGTCCATTATATGGAGAAAAACCTGGAATGTTTTCATCAAAATCATTAATTTCTTTTCGACTAAGAAAGAAAGACATGGACATCTTGGATGACATGGGGGTGAGTAAATTATCAGCAAAAGTTTTTTAAAAAGTGAACTACTCCTTTAAAGGGTTAGTTCACCCAAAAATGAAACCATCCCATAATTGACTCGCCCTCAAGCCATCCTATGTGTATATGACTTTATTCTTTCAGCTGAACACAATTGGAGTTATGTAAAAAAAATATTCTGGCTCTTCCAAGTTTATAATGGTAGTGAATAGTGCCTAAAAAAGCGCATCCATCCATCATAAAATGACTCTCGGCTCCAGGGGTTAATAAAGGCCTTCTGAAGTGAATTATCCATATTTATCTTTTTATAAACTATAATCACTGTCTTCCGGTAATGGCCGTATTGACAAATGTGGAAGGACCGAGGAAAGAGTGAAACAAAACACGAATTAGAAGAATTTTTCAAGAGAAATGGAGCTTAAGTTTGTTGTTTGAACCACGAGAGGCGTCTTCTCTCACCTAAGCTTATGCAAAGCCTACATCCTAGGTCATGCGTCGGGTCAGAGGTCACTCTTCCACCGGAATTCGACTCGTCTACCACCGTTACCAGAAGCCTGGGATTATAGTTATAAATATGGATATTTTTCTTAAAAAAAAAGCATTGCTTCACTTCAGAAGGTCTTTATAAACCCCCTTGAGCCATATGGATTACTTTTATGATGGATGGATGCACTTTTTTGGGTTACAAAAAATCTCCCATTGTAAAGCTTGGAAGAGCCAGGACATTTTTTTAATATAACTCCGATGTATTGCCTGAAAGAATAAAGTCAAATACACCTAGAATGGCTTGAGGGTGAGTAATTAAGGGATCATTTTCATTTTTGGGTGAACTAACCTACCAATACTAGACTAAACCAGCTTGCTCAAAATAGTTTACCTGGTCAAACTACTAGATGGTTGTCCAGCTTATCAATTATCTAGACCAGCTCAGACCAGCTAATGGCCATCTAAGACCAGTGTTGTTATTGTTAACTGAAATTCTCAAAATAGTTTTCTGTAATTAAAGGCACACCGCGGACTTTGACCTAAAGAGTTGACGCATATGAGTTATTTTAAATGATTCCTCAGGCCAATATACAGTGCTTGACACTATCAATGCTCTATGTGGGGCTGCCCTCTTGAAATACCGCCTATGTAAGTTTGGAGAAGGCGCGCCGTCTTTGGCCAGGTCATGTGACCTGGAGAATGCCTGGAGAACTATTTTTCCCCCTGCTCGACTCCTGGGCATGGCTGAGGCAAGGAAAAAGTTTAAAACTGCTAAAACAAGCAAGGACGCATTTGTGTGCATTTTATTTTGTGATTTCACCGGAATGAATAGAGAGTCTACGCAACGGCGATAGATTGAAGAGCGCATCCGAGTGAAGACTGTGCGCGCGCCGCCACAAGAGAACACCGTATCCATGACACTGATAGCAGCGGACACGAGCGCTCAGGTTGAGTTCAAAAACACATTTTAGTGCTAGATCTCTTATTTAAAGGCACACTATGCAAGATTTGTACCTTAATATAACAGCTTCAAAGGGGTATCAGGCCGTGAGTGCAGAAACGCTCTGCGTTAGTGGTATTTACGACAGTAACGTTAAATACAAGTACTCCACAGCGACTCTAGGGGTCGCTCTTTGGAAAAAACTGAATTCCTGCATAGTGTGCCTTTAAAATCATTTTGAAATAAAATATAAAGATTAGATTAAAAAAATTTATGTAAAAAACGTACTAACTGAAATTATTTTACGTAAAAAGTTAAACAAATATAAAATTGAAATAAAAATAAATTACAGCTAATAAAAAAAACTAGTAAACTAAAATGAAAAATAAAAACAAATTAACAGAACATTTCTTTTAATCCAGGGTGAGTTGTTCTTGGTGTAACAAATTGAGGCGCATACTTAGAACATTCAGTCTATAAGCAACTTAAAAATATATGCACAGTATATACCACATTAGGAACTCCCAGCTGAACAAGAAATAGAGTAAATTAGTCTAAGTAATGTTTCATTTCACCGCATTCTGCTTTTAATCACTCCATAACCTTTTTTTATGAATTTGTTTCCCTCAAAGAGCTCTTGTATTAGTAGCCATGTATAAAATTGCTTACACATGTATTCCCAGATAGGCAGAGACGCTTGTTGAAGCCAAACATCCCACGGGGTTTTGTATTAGATTAGTCGCAGTCTCTCGGGCACAAAGGATTTATGAAAATTCTCTCTCTTTTCCTTTGTTTCTGTCTCCCGGTCTTTCTCTCTTTTGTGCCTTAAAGTTCTGCAGAAGGATAACTAAAAAGACACTGTTGCCATGATACTGCTCTCCTTGATTTTTCTGTTGTGATGTAACTGTACAGATCCATGTTGTTTTTCTTTTTGGTTATTGTGTTGCAGTTATTAAAGAACCAAATATAATCCTCTCACTGTGTGTGTTAAAGCAAAAGTCACAAAGAGAAGGAAAGACTCTTCCAGAAAGATTTGGTTTTATTTGGCTGTATTACATACTCTCTGGTGCACTGTTCCAAAATCTAGTGAACTTGTAAGGCATCAACGCAACAAGTTTTGTCTATGTATTTGTATGCTTATTAGAGTATTTGTGCCTTTTTATCTCAGCAACATGATCATTCGGAAATTAGTTATTCGGGTCGAATCTCCCAAGTTTAGCACTTTTTGTGTGTCGTGTGTTTGTAGAGTATGCAATTGGGTCACTTATGACAAGGAAGCTATATTCGGTCTTGGGACTTGTTTGCAATCTGGAAATGGTAACGTATACCGGTGTTGTTAATTCTGAACAACAGGCTTAAAGCCAAAGTGAAATTTCCGCCATAGCTGTTATACAGGCATAAAAAATGATCAAAAAAGGCATAGTGCTGGAAAGTCACTGCTTTAGACGATTTCAAAATGCAGGATGTATCACAATGACAAAGAATAGTTGGTGAATATGCCCTATTAATGTTATCCTCACAAGTCTTTCTCTCGCCCTCCCTCTCCATCTCTCTTTCTCTGGTGTTTGTGGGGATCAGGAAGGATTTGGGTTGAGTGTTTCAGTGGCAGGTGGGCAAAATCTGTTCACAAAATGCTCTTTCTAAACCGAAAACTCAAGATTCAACTGTTAGCATTCATATGTTTTCCATGAAACACATAATTTGCAAGGCTTTTGATATTGTAGTATTATTTGATGTCCCAGATTTCCCCCTTCACCCCCTGTGGGTTTCAGAATGCTTATCTTAATAACATAGCCATGCTTTCTCAGTGGGGAATAGCAAAACATGGGGTGATGGTTTCTTTGTTTTTTTAGACATTTATTCAACATAAACAGTCATTGTTATATTAAAGGGACAGTTAATCCAAAATGAAAATGCTGTCATAGTTTATGCAGCCTCTTGTCATTGTAAACCTGTATGCATTTCTTTCTTTTGAAGAACACAAAAGAAGGTATTTTAAAATAACGCTGCGGTCCAAACAACATAAGAACACATTGACTTTAATTTTATGGACACATTTTTTTTTTTTTAAATGTCTTCTTTTGTGTTTCACAGAAAAAGAAAGTCATCCAGGTTTGGAACGGCATAAGAGTGAGTAAATTTTGATGTGTTTCTGATGTTTCTAAGAAATTATAGCATCCTTATCATGGATAAATTATATGAGAACAACACTAATTTATAGGGGATGGCAGTAACAATTGTCTTTCCCAAATGTCAGAAGAAGACAAGGCGAGGTGGATGCAGCTGATAGAAGAGAAGTAAACACACACACACACACACACACACACAACACACACACACACACACACACACACACACACACACCCCACACACACACACACACACACACACACACACACACACACACACACACACACACACACACACACAAGCCAAGTAGCATTAGCACTGGGACGTCTGGCAACCAAAATGGATCACCGCCCTTCCCGACGGGCTATCTTAAATTGTGAAGTAAAATTCCTGCCATGATTCGTGTTGTTCATCCCTTGACTTATTTAAGGGAAAAATATGATCACGGAAGTTTATGATCATGCTGATTTGTCCGCAGTGCAAATGCTACTTGGCTTGTGTGTGTGTTTACTTCTCTTCTTCTCTGACATTTGGGATAGACAATTGTTACTGCCATCCCCTGTAAATGAGTATTGTTCTCATATAATTTACTTTTGCTAAGTGATAGAGATTGGATGCGCAGTAGAGAAAATTGCAAAAATTGCTGACTGTGTGTGTGAATATGTTAAGAGGCGCATGGATAAATAGACAGACCAGGATGAAAAAGGAAAAGCCAAAGAAAAGCAGACCACCATTCCTATCCAAATTTATACATAAAAAAGTTATCTTTTTTTATTTGGTCTAGTTAAATTCATTTCGGTCTACAAAAGCCCTGGTTATGTAATGCTCATGGAAAGCGGTATCGTAATTTGCATCAGATCTGATGTAATGTAGAAATGAAGCTGTTTTTTTCGTGTCTTTCAGTATTGTGAGCCATAAGCTTTATGACCTCATTTTTGGTGTGATGTACATGATATTTGGAGGCAGTGGTTCATATAGCTGCGCTGGTGTCAGCTCGGGTCATAATGTAATAGATGAGTGGTGATCCTGGATCTTGCATTTGCATAGCTCTGCAGACATTGCTGGTCCATCATAGGATTACTGTTCAATCAGGATTTGACGTTTCCTGACAGTGCTACACGATATTGTCCTGCTGCATTAGATCTGTACTAGTTTCACTGGCCCACCTCTTGGTGTCCAGCAAAGACCTCCTGCTCAATGCCAGCTGGCTAGGCTTTTGATAGAAACACAGACCACCTCGACCATTGGCTTCAGGTAAGCATGTGTTCCTGGCTTCCTGTCCAAAGGGATTTCATTGTGCTCATTATCATTAGGGACACATTTTGTGTGTGTTTGAATGTGACGTCACAAGGGGGAAGAGTGGCTTTAAGCTGGCTTTATTTGGTCTGTAATCCCTCATAGCAATCTGAATGAGTAAAATGTTTGGAGTTGGAGCGGATCAGCTTCGCTGGATTATCACAAACCCCTGCCTCCCCCACACCAACCCTCCCCGTGTTAAAATTTTCCTTCCTATCTCCGTTTTCTCTCTTTTTCTTTCCCTCTGTCTGTTCACGCTTGTCGCTTTGCATTGCCAGAATGGAGTAGTCAGGCAGGCTTCACCTACCAATGTTATTTGTGAGAGCGCTTGGTGTCCTCTTTCCTGCTTCCATCACCACCAGCAGTATTCCCCAGATTAATTATTCACCGGTCGCCAAGCAAGAGGAGCCATTTGATAGCCAGACCTTGCCACTGTGATAGAGACGGGAGACAGAAATTACAACTGGACCTCAGGTGAAAAGCAATATCTTCTGTTTTCATTTTTTCTTCCATACTCCTTCCTTTCACCACTTGACATCAGCCTGCAACTAGGAACTTAAAGGAAAACCTCTCTCATTTTTCTTCCCTGTGAGTAAGGTATATCTATTTCTCATGTTGATCTCCAGTAAGCAGTTGCCGATCGGCCGCTCCCAGAGCTGGGACACGCTGGGTGGGAATGAGGGTCATTGGGAGCGCAGTGACAGTGTTTACGAGCAGCAGGCCCGGATGGCTGGTCGACGCAACTCGCTGAGCTATGGAGCAGATACAGGAGGGGGATGGTACGAGCCACCGCCTGGAGTGCGTCCTCCTGACCTCGATTTGAAAAGGGAGCCAGACTCCTATCAGCAATCTCTTTACAACCAAGGTTATTTGGATCGTCCGGACCCGCGTAACATAAGAAAAAGCTCCGTTCCTGAGCTGAACAGCCATTACGATCGACATTCCATGGCTAACCGTGGTTCCCTGCCACACCATGACTACTATCAGCAAGACCCAGGCATGCCACCTCGGCCAACAGATGGTTTCTATCGTGGAGACCAACCTCATTCTCTCAATAGGTCATCAACACATTATGGAATGATGGCAGGTCCTCGGCAACTGTGGGAACAGAGTTCAGGAGGTCGGCCTGGTTCTGCTGCCCCAACACCTGGCATGCCTCCTCCCCCACCTCCAAGTTCTCATGACATGGGTCGTATTTATAGGGAAACATCCCTGCCTGGACCCCCACCTGCTACTCCTGGCACAAAAATGATGCAGGATGGGCAGCGCATTCCAAGCCGAGCACCATCTCCAGCTCGTTATATAATGGAGCCAAATTCTCCCCGTTACGGTACTGAGCCACCTGCCTCTCTCACTTGCCATTACAGTGACGTTAACGGAAGGCCGATTGATCAGCCAGCAGCCACTTGCCTGGTGGTTGATCCAGCTGCTCAAGGAATGGATGGAACTGCCCGAGGTATGGTCATGCATCTGGAAAACCCCTCACCATACACCATACAGCAGCAACAGCAACAGCAAGTCCAACAACAGGCTCAACAGCAAGCGCAGCAACAAATGCAACAACAAATACAGCAGCAGCAAATGCAGCAGGTTCAGCCAGTGCAGCAAATGCAGCAGGTTCAGCCAGTGCAGCAAATGCAGCAAGTGCAGCAAATGCAGCAAGTTCAGCCAGTGCAGCAAATGCAACCAGTGCAGCAAGTTCAGCAGGTACCACAGGTTCAGCCAGTGCAGCAAGTTCCACATGTGCAACCCATGGCACATCCAAATCCTGTCTACACTCCAGTTCCCCTACAGCCCTTGCCCCAGTAACCACTCCTGCTCTGTTACCACAACTTCCTGCACAGCCTTTTACTCCTGCTCCTCCTCCCACTGTCCCTCAGACCCCAGTGGCTCCTGTAGACCCTAAAAAAAATGCAGACCCTGAGTTTCTGGCTTTGCTGCAAAAAGAGGGCCTCTCGGAAAGTGCCATCACTTCTCTGCTGCAGCAGGGCTTTGACTCCACTGCAATGTTGGCTGTTATGGAGGAAAATGATGTGCGATCAGTGGCCCCCAACTTGGGCCAAGCCAGGGTTCTGTCTCGTGTTGTGCTCAGTTGCAAACGACCACCTGAAATCCTTCCTGCTACCCCTCTGCATCCCAGTGCTCCTGTACGTGGCAGATCCAACAGCTTTAGCCATCGTAGTGACATTTATGCGCACCAGCCGCCACCCTTGACTCCGGGCTTGGAGTCCCAGTATATGCAGCCACCCTCTACCCCCATGCAGACTGTATCTGCAAGGATAGGTGAGGGCTATAGTCGGAGACCCAGCAGTGCTCCCTCCCAGCAGCTTCTAGACCAGACCAGTGGGTATCCTGGAGCCAGGTCTGCAGGAGCATACAGTGGTTCTGTAGTTCCAGTCCAGCCTCGCCCATTGTCAGGCTACAATCCGCATACTGGCTTGCCCATGTCACATATGACTGCAATGTCCCAACACGTAGGCCTTCCATCACATCTGCCAGTAATGCCATCACAAATGGCAATGCATGCAATGCCACAGCCTTTGCCAGCAGTTCCCCAACCAATGACCATGCCTGCTTTGGCACCCCAGCAAGCTCCGAAGGCATACACAACCAACTATACTGTACCAATGGAGTTGTTAAAGCGGGATCGAAGCTTGGCCACGATGTCTCCCATGCCCAGTCCCCATGTAAGCCCACAAGTAATGCGCAGGGCTGGAGTGTCCTCAGACGGAGCCCTAGTACCTGTTGGTAGTGCCGGCCCAGGTCAAAGTGTGAGTCTGGCTAATCAGAAGCTCAGCCGGCGTACTGGACCCCCGGTCATTGTCTCCACTATGGCATCGCCGGACACAAGTAAATCAAAGCCCTCTTCCATTACCTTTTTCACATTCTCCTATCTTCCCCTCTCCACCCCTCTAGTGCTTCAGCTCCTAACTGTCTGTCAGAGTGAGTGTGTCTGAATCATATGATTGTAGGTTCATTGATTCAAGTTACATTTTTCCCTTTGAACTTCACTTTTTAGAAGTGCTACACAGATACACCTCCTTTGAAGAATAAACAGTGCTGTTTGTTTTGTTGCTGAAAAAGTAGTGAATTGAGTTGCTATTAACATTTTGCTGTTGCTGTTTCTTCCTTTGTCTAATGTTGAGCAAGACTCATCTTATATTATTAAAGATTATTCTTTCAGATCAAAGCTTTTGGAGCTAGTTTGGCTTTGTTTTGATAATCAGATCCAGATCAGATGCAGCTTTTTTGTACATAAAGAATTAGAAAAAAGAAAAAAAAAAGTTATTATTTAGCGTGTCATTCCTCATCATCTTTTTAAACCATGTCATTGCAGAACCGCATACAACTGACTATTGTATTTTTGTCTAGCACAAGCTCATTTAAAAGTAAACTTACTTTGGACTTTCTTTTTACAATGAGTGACATAGTAATTGTGCTAGAATGTGCAAGCGTGTTTTCATTATGTTGCCTTGTGGTTCAGTGGCCTGTTATGTTATTTGTCAGTCACATTTATGCAATATTAGCCATTATCAGCTTCTGGGTGTCACTGAATGTTAGACTGTGGTTTTTTTTATGGCTTGGAATTATGTATTACATTGCTTTAATATTATTTATGTTCTCTTGTAGGCATCTCTAAATGAATTTGGAGTGACATGTCTTATTTTTTATTCTCATGGTTTGTCTTTGCTAGTTTAAACCTCTGTCACTATCTGCCCGTCGCTGCTGATCTGTTTGACTAGATACTGTGAGTGAAGTGTAGCCTGTCAGTTAGTGGTAGAGCCACTTGATACATGTTTGATGTGAATTGTCACTTTGAGGCGTATATAGGCAAGATCAGAATGATGGACTGGACCAGCATAAAGGAGAATGACAGTTTACGGTCTTTGCCAAGCACAAACTTCAATGGGAAATTTCAATGTGAGAAATAACTGACCATGTAGTTCATCTACAGTTGAAGGACATTATTTACACGACGAAGCAATTATCATAATGCAAAAAATAGCCATTTCATTATTAAAAAACAAAACCGTTATTTTAATTATAAATTATTTGTATGTCTTGATAATATTTGTCAATCTGCTTTTATGTTCATTTTAATAAATAAAAAACATTGTGAAATAGTAATTTGATGAGAATCAATTGCACATGTGATAAAAAACCCTCAGAATTTAAAGGCTCAGATGCATTACATAAGCGGAATTTGCTTAACTAATGAATGTAAACAGAAAATAGTCACAAAATAAAATTAAGTCTATTTAGGGTTTTTGCATTATGCAATAATATACATTATATTTTGTGGGATTCATTCAAAGGTCGTTGCAGGGCTGATGTTTATGCACATGCATGTTTTTCAGATAGTGCTAAAGACTGTAAAGGGTTATGGTGTCATATTTCTGTATTCTTGAATCCCACCTGGTGCAGCTGGTGTAAAAGACAGTTTCCAGCCCACATTGGCTGTTTCAGAACGATGACCAATGACTGCACCGAGGGGGAGGGGAGGCGGCGCAGGGAGTTTTACTTTGAGCCGAAATGGAGATGCAGTGTCAGACCCCGGCAGGAAATTAAACAACACATCACCATAGTCAGGCTAATCACATTGTGGTGATCGTAATCAGAGTGTATGGATATGATTGGAGAGCCTCTGGGGTGGGAGAGAAATGAGCAGTGATAAACATTATTAAAGGCTGACTGGTTCAGTGCCTGGTTAGCGAGCAGCTTCTGTAGGGTTGGGCAGTACGACCAAAATCTCAGTAGAAGTTATTATATTCAAGGCTTGACATAAATCTTTTGCTCACCGGCCACTGTGGCTAGTGGATTTCCGAAGTCACTAGTAGCCACTCAGCATTTTCACTGGCCATAATTTTGACATTGATAACATGGGGAAAATCTGCCATTTGGATTTTTTACTGCAGTCACTTTAAGACCTGATTCACGGATCCATTATACTGTTACACATGCATTTTTTGTGTAACTGTTTATGTTCATTTTGACATTATTTTGTGTGTATTCAACTGTTTATGTGCAATAAGCAGCAAAAAAGAACTCAATTTCGTTCTGAGAGGCGGCTTTATGTGGCGCACTTTGGGTGTGAGCACAAAATCTCTGGGAATGAGTAAAATTATGAGCAATCCCATGCCGAAATCACCTACAACAATATTCATCATTGTTAGCAAATGAAACGAGTGAGTGAGGGGAGGCGGGTTTGTGCGTCAACTCTCTGTCGGAGAGATGAGAAAGCGTAGCTGGTATCATGGTATTCTGTGAAAAATGTATATTGAGCGTTTCAAATATTTCATTGTCGATGTATCAAAGAATCGATATTTTTGACAACTCTACAATGCACATTTAAAACACTTCAGTTGAATAAATGCATATATTTTATATTTAATTAATATAGTGTAAATGGCTAGTAGGAGTGACTGCGTTACACACGACTGCTGAAACCCCACCCCCATTTGGCAGGTTGGCGTGTGTTATATGTTAGATAACCATTATTAAGCTATTTTTTTGGATAATCCAGTGAAATAAAAACTTGGCTGATGTACTATAGCGCAAATGTGTTTTTGTGTGTCCATGGGCAAGTCAGTTGTTTGACCATCCCTAGAATAGAGGACCGATAGCATCATAATCTTTTAACTCTTCTTTTTACGACAGTCTCTAATCCACGGCTTCCTGTCTATCTCATGCATCCTCTCGTTTCGTTTCTCTTTCAGGGGCTTCCATTTTCCCTTGGTGTCTTTTTGCCTCCCTTTGCTTTTGTTACACCTCTGCCGTCTCACTTGAGTTAATGGGTTTAGCTGGCTTTCGTTCCATGTAATGAAACCATTTCTCCAGTGCCCCAGTCATCTCTGACTCCAGATGTTTCAGGTTGGATAGAGTCAGAGTACATTGCTCATGTCCTAAACATCTGTGAAAACCCCCAGTGGGCAAGCGGTCTCGAGCAGAATATGAGCGCTTCTCTTATGCACAACAAAGTCATTTGCATGTGGGTGATGGTTGTTTGTTTAGCCAGTAATTTCGTCTGCTAATGGACAGGCTGTAGACTGCGGGCTCGCAGGGTATTCCTTAATTGTGTGTTGCTAGGTGACCTGTTTTTTGGTAGCATCGACTGCTCTGATTTTTTTTATTATCATTATTATTATATTATTATTTTGTGCTCTCTCTTTTAGAAAGCATGCACATCTAATGTATCGTTCCTTACGGTCTAATACATCTCAATGAACTGATCTGAAAAGAGCCTGCTTCCTTTTCCTTTACCATATATGGTCATTGCAAATGCCCCCAAAGACTAATTGCGTCTATATATGGACATGCTGGGGCGACCCTGGCAAAAGACCTTCCTTTCTAGTAAGAAGGGATTATGTAGCCATGGCGATGGGTGTCACGGTCAGACCATATGAGTGTGTTCCAGGTCAGGTGTGTCCATATGTTTGGTATTTTTGTTTGTGCTTTTTTGTGTCTGGTGTATTATTTGATATTGATTTTTGATTCTTTTGAAGTTCTTTTTTGAACGAGAGCTCTTAGGACTGAGGCGTTTTGAGTGATCATCCTGTAGTCTGGGATAAGCCGCTCCTGGTCATGGATCAGAAGTGTTACGCTGAAAGGACGCTTCATGGTACGCTTTACTCTAGTGTAGGCTGTTTAGTTGAACTATTTAATTATAGGCCACAGTGTTTCTTTATAGTCATAGTTAGTGTTTATGCTAGTGCATGCTAGATTCTGTGTAATGAAATGTAGCATTAGAGTCACTTTGCCATCGGCTTGAAATTAGCATGTGATTTATTTTCAGTCTCTGAAAGAGAATCAACATAATATCATTTTTCTTTCCGTAAAGGTGGTTAAATAGATTGAAGGACGTGACCAATCACAATTCAGAATGCAAATAATGTGGTGGCTGTCATCACTTTTTTTTTGTTTACATTTTACATGGTCTTTAAACATGAGTTTAGCTTGGTATAAATAGATGGCACATTTAAGGCTAAAAGGACCGAAAGTTAATGAATTTGCTTTATTATTTATAGTAGCTGTTGATATTGTACGATATAGAATGATTCAGTACATGGTATTATCAAATTGGTATTTTGCATATGTGACCTGGATCACAAACATCTTAAGTAGCAGGTATATTTGGATAGCACAAAAACGGTAGGGTCAATATCGGTTTTTATGCAAATCTGGATATTAGAAGCATGATCATAAGATATTTAGTAAATTCCTACTTAAATATACAAAATTGTATTTTGAGGAGAGCACATACCAACAAAATGGAAACTTAAAGCGATTTTCAATATTAGATTTTGCACTAGATCATTCAAATAGTTGTATCTCGGCCAATATTGTCTATCCTAACATACATACATCATGGAGTATTTATTCGCTTCTATGATGTAGAAATCTCATTTTAAAATGACACAAGAGCTTTGGGTCAGGTAATATAGATTTACGGGTATAAAACATTAAGCAGCAAAAACTATTTTCAACATTGATAATAATCAGAAATGTTTCTTGAGCAGCAAATTCGCATAAGAATGATCCCTGAAGGATCATGTG